>CABFOQ010050634.1:0-19481 GCA_900660455.1 Gephyroberyx darwinii
CCGCGATTTGTGCCCGGGCACGATTGGCGATCACACTAGCCCGAATGCAAGTGAACCGTGCCAGAGCACACCTCTTCAACCGGGCCCGGGCACGGTTAAGTGAACCGCGCCCGGGCGCAGTTCAGATGGCCTAATGTGAGTGCGTCCTAAGTTTCTCATTACCATTGGGTGGAATCTCCTTTCCAGAACATTACCATAGGTTTTCCCAGGGAGAGGGATCCTCTGGTTCCCATTTCAAAGGAACATTCCATAATCAAATATTTACCCTCTGGGGATCCATAGTTATACCCCATGAACAACAAAAACAAAAATCTTTGCAAAAGTCTTTACAGGTGAGAACTTGAATCTCCTGAAAGCCTCCACTATGCAGAATGTGTTGCGCCAAGGTCTTGAGGGCGTGCCCATAGAGTTCGGAAGTGAATGAATGACTGTGGCACAAATTCAGTGTTTGTGCATGGTATACAATTATATGGTTGTGATCATCAATCAATCATCAATCAAGGAATTATTACCTATTATCATTATTATTATTACCTTTTTACTGGCAAGTTATTATCATTTCTAATGAGTAGATGTATCTGAAATGTTTGAGGCAAAATAATCAGGATATTGCATTTTAGTTGTGGAAAAGAGGTCTCATATATTCAATTTAAGGATGACTACAATTCAAGTATTTTAGCCCTTAAAGCTGCATTGTGTAGTTTCGGGAGGCAAATTTGAAACTCAGAAACAGGAAAAAATCCATTGTATAATTTCTGAATAAAATTCAAAGTTAGGAATAAAAAACGCATCTCAAGGGCTTTGGTTCACATTGCCTCAATTATTTTTTGATTTATCATGATATAAGAATAACAAATTCTACCAAAATTTGTCCATACAGTTACACGGTGCTGCTTTAATACATATGAGGAATAAATTGTATATTGAAACTCTGAATGATAAGCAGATACGACAGACACAGATACGACAGACACGCTAAATGTAAAGTTTTTGCTACAACTGTAGCTCTATCAGATATGCAGGTGCAGTGCAGGTATTTGTTCCAGCATGCACACACCACCTGAAATAACTCACCTAAGGTAACTTGTTAGTGATATCAGGTGATGTGGGTGGAGGGTTGGACTGCAGGACTCGCTCTTGAGGACCAGAGTCCAAGATCCCTTTTTCATTCATTAATACACAGGACAAGATTAGGGGTGGGCGGTATAAACGGTACACTGGTAGAAATATGCTCCACGGTATGGATTTGGCTATACCGTTTGTACGGGTAGATTTTGACTAATACATAGCGTCATTCCTTAGCATTGCCTGATGGACAGCATTCCTAATCCAATAAAATTACGTAGGTGGGTGTAATGTTACTCTTCCCCTTTACGTGGCAACAAATGCATGTGTTTTACGTATGCCTGTAAATAACGATGAGTGAAGAAATGGAGACAAGTAGCGCGAGCACTGCTAGCGAGGCTGTAGTGAAGTGGAAGCTTCTAATAATAACCAAAACGGGTGTCATTCAAACTGAACATTTACTTGCCAATATGCTGCAGTTTTACAAAGAACAAAGTAAACAAAATGGACCTTTGCACCCGACGTCTCATATTCATAACATCACTAAAAGTCTTTAAGAGGCCTCTGTTTCCCTACGTCCTCTTTGAGATATTTTCTGTCGCTGTTAGTAGTAATTCCTCCACTATGGTTTCAATGTACTCACAGTTTTCTTTAACTAGTTTACTGTGTTTCATAGTTGTTTTTTGCAGTATTCTCATATTTTCTATGCAACCATAGCATTTGTATGGGACTCAGACTTTGCAAGGACTGCAAACCTCCCATCTTTGAAAGTTGGCTTTTTTTAAGGCCCACTGTGCAGGTGAACACGTCTTCAGTTGAGTTAAGAAGGCTCAAGTGCTGACAGGCATAACAATATGCTGTATCTTGACTTTGAGAATACCTGAGAATGTCCGAACCCGACAGGAACACTCGGGCCCCTTCAGGTTCGGACAGGCATCTCAAGCTCTAGCTCAGACCCTCCACAATCTTCCAGCGCTACCTCCCGAACAGAGGTTGTGTCCCATCCCCGAATCATAGCCTTATTATTATTACATTATTATTATTATTATTATTATTATTATCCCAAAGAACTGAGAGAAGCTTGAGCGTCTGGTGGCTGGGTGACCACCGTAGCTTGACCAGGTACAACCTGAAGATGTTTCTGTTAGAGTACAATCATTTTGTTACAAGTGATTGTACTGGCTCTCAGATGTATTATTGTCATTCTGTTTGTTTCAAGGTTTTTGACGAACGAACCTTGAAACAATGGATTTGGCTTTATTTTTAGACCAAGCACTTATGTCATTTTTTCTTCTGTGTGCTATTTCTGTAAGAAAGATATAGTGATCTGTTTTTTAAAAATAGTTTCCATTTCTTATTGCAGATTAAGATATTTTGCATCTCTTAGCCTGTGTGTTGGTTTGTGCCTTTCTTTATGTGTGCAGTGTTTGTTTTCTAGCAATATTTTAAATATTATATGTACCTCTGTTATCCTGTCTTATTTATCATGTTGATCGTTGTCATTGTTGACTTTTATTTCTTCCTGGTTGTGAAGCACTTTTATCATTATTATTATTATTATTATTATTATTATTATTATTATTATTATTATTATTATTATATGTAGTTGATTATTTTAGTAAATATATATCATATTATATACCAGGACAACTTTTAGCATTTTATTATTGTAGGCCTGTGGGCTGGTTGGACGGGCCGCGCCGTAGCCTAATAATTTTATAAATTGTTGAAGTTGATTTGCTGCTAACAGGCCGGCTGCCTGGGCCGCAATAATCAGAAAGAAATCCTGCGAAATCCTGGTAGGACTGATTATCGTCAAAAATGTGGAATATACTGTGATTTTAATTTGATGTCATATCACCCTATTTGTTGCCAATACAGTAATATTTTAGCACGCATTGGTAACAGCATGCATTTCACTTAGGACTGTTTCTAACAATTATGATTCATCTGTCGACAATTTTTTTCAATTAATCGATTAATCTAATGATTATTTTGTTTAAATTAATATATACATTAAACATGTTTATTGTTTATGGTTAATTCACAGTTGTGTGAATTGCCTGTTTGAATTACCTGCATTCCTGTGTAAATGTCTCATAAAATTTGGTCTGATATTTATCTATTTTTATGACTTAGATGAACACCCCTGTCCATTTTTAATGTAACCCACTTGGTAGGCTGTCATGGCTATCAGGCCAACATATTTAAAATATAAATATACATACAATATATATATATATATATATATACATAAAGCAGCAACAGTCATTCAATAATCAGTGTAAAACATTAAGAATAAGGCTCAAGTCACAGGTTGTAACATGATTTTATTTATATGAAGTGGTGGAGCTCCTTTGTTTGGTTTAACGAACATGCTAGCTAGTCTTGCTAGCTCTTCTTGCTCAACAACACCTGCTGCTTTTCCTGTTCTTTTAAGAAATTTGGCAGCTAGATATTTCAAGCAATGCTACCACCCTATGCTTCCTAAATGCTCTCCACCACCATAATCAAAACACCAAATGAGGGAATATCTTTTGGAAGAATGGTGTTCCATCCTTCCAGTAGAGTTCCAGAGACTAGAATCTATGCACAAGGCACATTGAAGCCTTGGCTTTTATGTTGGTTTTTCCTTTGATTTGTCACCCGTCTGTATGTTGTTGACATTTGTAATTAACATGGAATAAATTGTTTGCGTGCCCATATGCAGCATTAACAAAAAGGTACAAAGTATATTTTTTAAAATAAAACAAGGACTGATTGCTAGCCTGGTCCCAGTCCTCTGAAGTGCCAGCATTTCCATTTGTCATTCCTCTGTTTTGCTCATTAACCACGGCTATTTTATTCAAAATTTTGGCACTTCATTGGTAGGTCCCATAGGTATTACCAGAAACTCAGTTAATGGGCAATTGGTTTCAAATAATATGACCCAGCTCACTGTGTCAACCTGTTCACAGGTTGTGCAAGAACAAACAAGACTAGGTGTCCCTAGTGATGGCTGGGTCTCAAGGAATGATCACTTGAGAATGTTAAACTGGCAGGATGTGAAACCAATGGGCAATGTGCAGTCATCACTGAACGTTTGTACAATTATAGAAATTGTGTTTTTACTATGCAAAACTTATTTAATCAAAATATGCATTCTTAACGGGTTTTTTTTTGAGTTAATTGTGCATGTAGTAAAGTTAAAATATTTTTAAGGGAATTAGTGCAGGTGCAAAAATAAGTGAACCTCATCTTTCATTAGTTAAATCAAATAGGTAAGTAGAATCAGGTGGGTAAATAATTGGGTGTTTAAGTTAACTAATCAAAGGTCAGGAGTTTCTGTGGCACTCTCATACAGGTACAAATACAGGTGAGACCTCAGATGACCTCAGGAAGTGAGTAGTGAGTGTGTATCAGTCTGGGGAAGGTTAGAAAGTCATATCAAAACGATCCGGGCTCAGTCCACTGTGAGACAAATAATATACAAATAGCAAGCATTTAACATGACAGCGACTCTGCCTATAAGTGGACATCCTAAAATATTATCCAGAGCCACAAGATGAATAAAAAACAACCCGAGAATAACATCCATAAATCTACAAGCCTCCATCTGATGTCATTGTGCATCTGTCAACAATAAGGAGAACACTGAATATAAATAGCATTCATGCAAAGGTAGCCAGGAAGAAGCCTCTACTGTCTGAATAGAACAAAGCTGCCCATTTTAAGTTTGCGAGAGACCACCTGGACAAACCCAAAGATTTCTGGAAGTCTGGTCTCTGGACAGATGAGTACCAAAAAAACTGTTTGGATGCAATAAAAAAGTGCTATTGTTGGCAACATCCCAAAACTACCTAACCGGTCAAGCATGGAGTTGGGAGTGTCATGGGTCTGGGGCAGTTTTTCTTCCTCTGGACCTGGACGACTCGACATCATTAAGGGAACTATGAATTCTGAGGGAAATCAGAGAATTGTCAGACCATCAGTCTGAGAGCTAAAGTTGGGCCGAAAGTGGCTGTCCCAAAAAAACAATGACCCTAAGCATTCAAGCATATCTACCAAAGAATGGCTCAGGAAGCAGTTTAGTGTGTTTGGATTGGCCAAGTCAAACTCCTGACCTAAATCCAATTGAGATGCTGTGGCAGGACCTGAAGCTGTCTGTTCATGCAAGCCAGCCCTGAAACCTCACTGAGTTGGCAGAATTCTGTAAGGAGTGGTTGAAAATCGATGCCATTTTCACACAGGGATATCTTTTGTGTTTTTGAGTTTTTGTTAAATAAGTCAGTTTTATTAAATAAACAATGAAAGTATATCATATTTATTTGTGCATATTAGTCCTCTGTAATATATGAAATAATGACCACTTCCTGTAGGGTTAACAAACTTTCTGTTGTGACTGTGACCTTATGGTGCTGCCTAATAAGTCTAAGGTTATATAATAAGCTACATTTAAGACGAAATTCATGTGCAATGGTCTTCCCGTCTTGAGATGAATGTGAACTCCACATAAGATCCTTTAAATCTTACAAATATTCTGTCTGTCCTCTCACACAGGTCAGTGACAGACCCTAGAGATGGAAAGCGAGTTGCCCTCAAAAAGATGCCCAATGTCTTCCAAAACCTTGTTTCTTGCAAGAGGGTATTCCGGGAACTGAAGATGCTATGCTTCTTCAAACATGAAAATGTAAGTAGATAGTATTGCTGACATTTGCCGTTGTTTTTTTCTCTCCAGCTAAAAGGTCCCATTTTCTCCTCCCTTCTTTACCTTTTTATCTCTCTCTGGTCCCTGTGGTTGCTCACATACTGTCTTTGAACTCTGGCTGCTCTCTACTTGTTTCTGCCCTACTTTCTTTTTGTGGTCTCCCCTTTAACTAATCTCTCTGGCTGGATTGACACAGGTACTACATATATGATTTTAACCTTATCAGTGGCACAGATCTCATATTTTCATTCTTGTGCAAGCAAACGGAAGCAAATCTGATTTAAGTGCAGACATCAAAATTCTTAGTTGACAAAAAGAGAGTAACAATATACCTGGTTAAACTTAAAGTTACCGCAGTAGTTTTAAAAAATATATATATTTTGGCAGAGCCAGTGGCAACAACTGATATGGTTTCTCGGAATTAAGGTCACATTTGGCATAAACCACATTTGTTTCTGTTGTACCCATTGGTTCCTATTGCAACACCATACTTGTGCTTTTCCGTTGCCTGCCACTGAAGAGAGGGAAATGTTACAGACCAGGTAATGTGAAACAGTCATTATGAATTTTGAATGAAAGGCTGTCTGTATGTCCAATCCACTGATTGAAAGTCCCAATATACCTTTGATGTATTGCTTTGCTAATAAGTTATTTTACGCAATTCATCCTCTGCTAATGCTGTAGCTTTGCAGCTGGCTACACTCTAGTGAAGTTAGCTAATGTTAGCTAACTGTCATAAATGGGTCATAAGGGTCTTTCATTTTAGCTCTGTGCTGTTGCTACTAGTAAACCTACAATGATTTTGGCTCATCTTAATTTAGTAGATAGGTAATGACAGTTCTTAAATGTTGCATAAATAACTTTTTGTGTTTGTGTGTGCAGATTGTTAGGTTCAATCTTAGGTTGAAGGGTTGAAGAATATACCTTATTTATAATCCCCCCATTATTTGGTGCTGAAAGTATTTGCAGAGATTAAGGTTATAGTGAAAAAAGGTTTTAGTATGAAGTCAGAATATCTTACTCTGCAATGACCTCTAGATGTCTGAGACCCATTAACACCATCAGACTCGTATCATCTTTTCAATGTGTCTCTCTGAGTAATTAGATTAGTGACTGCTGCCTCTGAAATACTTTGAGGCAGTATGCAGTACATGTTCAGATAAAATAACATGAAAGATAAGATGCCATACACCTTATCAGATGTATTCAATTTACAGATGTGGATAGCATATACAGAACGTGCAGATTTGTGTTCAATTTGTGAACCCTGACTGTAGATGGAGGTTCCATACATACAGGAAAAGTCACAATGTGGGAGTGTGGAACGGAATGTCTGGTCTCATCAGAACATATTTATTTAGTTCCACACACTGCCCCTCTTATGCACACACATACGCACACACACACACACACACAAACATACAGTTAGCGATTACACATAATTTATATTTATATAAATATTTTATTTATATAAAATTTTATATATATTTTTTATATATTTTTTTTATTTTTTAAAATTTATTTTCTACTGTAAATAGTGTTGCTTCTTATTTCACTGTAAATATTGTGCTGCTTTCTATTGTAAATACTGTGACTGTTGTTCTTTTGCACATTCCCGTAAAGCATTGCCACTATTCATTTCACTATACATCCTGTATGTGTATGTGACGAATAAAGTTCTTGAATCTTGAATCTGAATCTTGATAGAGTAGGCATATGTGCAGAAATGTATTTGCTTTTGTTGCTTGTTTTGTGATGTGGGTAGCTAGACATTCAGAAATATGGCCAGATCATAAACTGTGCAAGCTAGTATAGAGATTAGTCCAGGGAATTAGAGTGCAAAAAAGCAGTCCAGATAGTTTGTCCAGATGGTGCAGGCACCCTGCCTCAGCACCCTCCTAGCTGACTGAGGCTAGGTCCATTGTGATAGAAGACATTGCACAGTCTGATGGCGGTCAAGTTTATTTGTATAGCCCTTAGTCACAGTTACAGTCTTAACAGGCTTCACAACGCCCACATTATTAAAACAATAAATGACAAAACATGACACTCCCCCCAACCTTGCACTCTCACTGAGGATAAGGAAAAACTCTCACGAAAACCGTATTAGGAAAAAATGGAAGAAACTTGGGAGGGGCTACTCAGAGAGGGATCCCCCTACCAGGACAGGGCAGTCAGTGCAATGGGTGTCGAGAATGGGCAAACAAAGATTAGAAAATGGAACACATTTCAGGAGAAATAAACACAATAAGGACACACATTTAAAACAAAAAATTAGACGAACAAAAGGGATTTTTTTTTTCAAATAGAGGCAACATCTCTAAGACAAAAGTGGGACAAGAAGTCATGCATGCAAGTCAAAGCATCTTACTGTTACTGTTGTGTTGCACCTGGAGGCTGAAGATGATCCATGGCTGCATCAGCTCACCACAAACAGGTATTCACTATAATAAGCTTCAAAGTCCTTGCACAGCACACATGTACGCCTGAAGTCTTCCCAAGTCATTGTGTGAATACCGTCCTCGTGGGAACATGGGCTTCAGGTTAAAACAACCTCAACAATTAGGGTTTACATATTAATTGCAAGTAAACTGTGAATCCCTCCCCTAACATTCACCAGAAAGACCTATATAATGCACAACTGTTCCCAAGAGCTGGCTATATTTAACATGGTATGAAGCCAAACATTTCTTTTAAAATGTTATCAACTAGTATTACATTTTCACACAAAAGTAAGAATTATTCGTAGACACATTAGTTCAGTGCAATTTAAAAAGCCATAGATATTAGCTTGGTAGACCAATTGACAACTTTGCTACTGAGACTAGCCGAGCACTTACGTTTGCAATGATTCTTATTGCAAAAGTCATTAGGCAGCCAGGAATTAGCATCATGACTAACATTAGTATTACATAAACTTTTGTAAGACAAGCATGTAGGGGTGGGTGGTATACTGTGCAAACCAGGATAACTAAATTTGTGAATTATGAATTTGTGCTGGGTGTGAGATTTCAGGCTGGATTTCCACATACCAAAAATGCTATCAATTATCCCTGTTAAAAAACATTTAGTTATGGTTGGATTACATCAACTGCAGACCTCATATCAAACAACATTTGAAGCAATAAGCAAAGAAAACAGTAAAAATGACATGCTATTTGCAATGTTTGCTTGTTGAACAGATTGATCAAGGACTTTGAGGCTAAACGTTTGACTGGCTCCATTTCAGAGCTAGACTCCTGTTCTGTAGCATAGATTTTCTGATTACCAGTGCACTATAAAATAATTGTTGAAATACTGTGGGAGTTATGTCTTACAGGCTCCCTACAGGCTCCTACAGGTTTATAATCTCTAAATTGGCAATTCATCTTTGTCACTATCACAGTATTTCAATAAATGAGGCAGTTTATCTTTGTACTAAGCAGCTACTTACATTATGACTCTATGCCTCAAACATATAATACAGAAGTATGTATCCTACTTGTATGATCACAAGTGTAAGTCTACCTAATGTCTCGTCACAATCTAACACTGATCTGAAGGTCCATAGCTACACATCCTGAAAACTGTCACAGTAAATTTAGCCATTGCTAAAAAATCAATTAAATGTGGATCTGATCAGTGTGTCTTGTCAATATTGATTTCATTGACTTACTGCACTTTATTACAATGCATTTGTTATTGTCATATTGAACAGTTCTGTCAATAAACAAATGTCTGTCAAATATGTTTATTTTAAAGATGAATTTGTGACACTGTAATGCAATCTGCATTCAGTTATAATCTTTACTTCATGTGGGCTTCATACTAGTACATGTAGCTATGATTCAGATTTCTTTTTATGTATCGGGATGTAATATTATTGTCCAAAATGTGGAAAATATTGTGAAATAAAAGTTATGCTATATCTCCCACCCCTACCAGTATGTTACCTTTTTGCATTCCACAGCTCAGTGTCCCTTGGATGAGAAGATTTATTCTATTTTTCTCATTTCTGAATGCAAGCCTACAATGCTTGCTAATAGAGCATGATGATAGTATTTACACTTATAAAGGAATGTATAGGATTTTGCATTTTTTGTTTTGTTTCTGGCGATACCTGAATTAAAGCAATAGAAAGGTTGCTGATTGTCTCTACAGTAGACTCATTTGTTTACAGTAATTATGCCATGCTATTAAAATTAATTTAATAATGATGCATTCTCTGTATAGCTTAAACCTCTTATGCATTTTGGTGGCAGGGGCTTTAGATATCAACCTACATATGCGATGGACATCGGTTATGCTCATCTTTGGTATCCCCTGAAGGTATCTTGAGTAAAACAGCGCCATATTCAACGTAGCTCGTACAGAGGACTGGAACCGGAAGGGATGCGACCTGTTTTACAAAATACGGAAGTTTGTTGCGCATAACTTCAAGCTCTGTCAGCTGAAAATTATACAGCAAGTTTAGGCAGTACATTTGTCCTAAGCCTTGAAGAAACGTGAAAAAACGTTTGAAAATGTTGGAAAATCTCTGAAGTGGTCCATTAATAAAGGAGATATTTCTAGTTGTGCTGACTTTGTTCTTCTACCACTGAACCTGTGCATCTCAATAGACCTCCATTTTTTTCAAGGTGTACCCCATCACTTAAGAATAGGGTCTGTTAATTGCAGTAGTTGTGTGCTATAATGGATTTACTAAGTGTGAAGAGGAGGCAACTTTAGAATAGGGAACCTGTGTGGGTTAATAAGTGTCAAATTACTAGTGAATTGGTTATGAGCAAGACCTCACTTTAGAATGGGGAACATCTTCTGAGTTAGAAAGACTTAATTTAGAGTTATTTGGCCACTATTAACACGTGTTTTGTTACATAAGAGTAGACCATATTTATTCAGTGTTATTAAGGGAGAATGACTATTCTTGTGGTCCTACCACCTTATAAGGCCTATACTGAGCAAAGCATATTAAGATCTTAATTCATGCACTATCAATGAGCAGTAATTAGGAGGTTATTGAGGGAAAACTCTTATTTCATGCCCTAGTAGTAATAATAATAATAATAATAATAATAATAATAATAATCCAGTAACTAATCTGGATCAGAATGATCCGGATTTGAAAATCCCATGTCCCACCTTTTGTGCCGGTTTTTCAAAGCAACACTGTGACTCCACCCCAAATTTGTATCTGGATCAGGGTGATCCAATCCTATGTTGCTTTGAAAAACCGGCACAAAAGTAAAATGGATTACCTGATCCTGGATAGCAAAACATGGGATTTCCAAATCCGGATCATTCTGATCCAGATTACATTTTTTGAACAACTGGGCCCTGGTGTAGTGTTTGTTGGAATGAATTGCCCATCCCTGGAATAAAGGGTCTGAATTTGTTTTGTCTTTATGGGGTGTTATGTGTAGATTGAAGGGTTCTGAATACTTTCTGAAGCCACAGTATTTAGTTTGGCATAAGACTGGACTACTGTGCAAAGTTTGGCAAGTTTTTACCATTGGGAGTAATAACTAGAAAATACAGTGCAGCTGCATGCAAAGTTGCAGTTGATATTGTGGGGGGGAGTGGGATATTGGTTTAATGACAAAAAAGCTGTTGACTTGACATTCACTTGACATATGGACCAGGTTTCATGATGCATTTCAGTATATCTTTGTCATGAAACGTAAAATTAATCTAGCAGGAAATTAGTCCAGGTTTTGTTTTCAAAGCTGTTGTTTGTGCTTTGTATGACTAACAATCCCAAACAAAAGTGTTTTGAAATAACTTAATAGCACAACAAAATGTGCAAAAAGTCAAGGGGGTTGAATACTTTTGCAAAGCACTGTATATTTTATGTATAATAGCTGAACACTTTTAATGGTTTTAATGGAGTTGCTAGTTGAAAGTATGTAAGAGTTTAAACATTTTTGGATAAGAATAATGATAAAGAAATAAATAAAAAATGAGAACAACAAACAATATTAATAATACATAGAAAAACATTAGGTGGCCTATTGTACTTTTTTGGCAATTAGCAGACAATTAGCAGACCACGTGGTCTGCCACCAGCCACCAGGATGCCATCATCACTTCTGTTTGTTGGGACAAAACAACAAAAATATTTCACATGCTGAAGTTACTATACTATTAGTTCTACTACTTGGCCAGGTAGTGTAATACATGCTAATGAAAGATTGTGCATGAAATTTGGAGTAAAATAGATCTAAATAAATATATATATAAATAATTCTCTCTCTCTCTTTCCCTCTATCTTCTGGGAAACTTAACTTGGCTTTTCCTCTCTCCACAGGTACTCTCTGCTCTGGACATATTGCAGCCTCCCCACATTGACTACTTTGAGGAAATGTATCCTTCACCACCACGGTTTGCCAAATCTGCACCAAATATTGCAATGCCCAATTAGCTCTGCCTTTGTCTGTGACCTAGTTGAAGGTAAAATCGTAAGAAATCGTGAGAAAAAACATTAAAAAAAAAACACTCAATGTTCACATGTTGCATTCAGGTTTTTCAAAAAACATTTTAAAACCTAGTACCTATGCATTCAAAATAGATAATAAAATCCTAATCATAAAAATGTTTGGGAAATTTGGATCTAAAGCTAATTACAGTCCTAAGTTGTTGTTTTTTTGGCAATTTTAACTGCAATGCACTATAACTGCTTCATATATGACCCATCTAAATGATCAGTTTTATATAATATAAAATAAAATTCATTACTGCTATATAGGTCATTTGACCTATATGTTTGAGTCATTTTTACCATGAAGGCATCTGCAACCTGTCACAGGTGAGTTGAATTACACTGCAAATGAGATGAGATCTATTTCCTCCTGTATTTGAATTGTTATTCTATTGTTGGGTGCCAATAATCATGACCATGGCCTCCTTTCAATTTTGAAACCGTAAAATATTTTTATTCTTATTATTTGATCATATGCTTTTGTAAATGGATAGATGAATATGTGAAGACTGAAAGTTGTTTCAAATTCAAATTATTTCATAATGAACATTATCTGCATTAAATAGGGTGCCAATAATCTTGGCCGCAATTGGACACCTGTTCGTATAGCCCTTATTTAGCGTGATTTTCTGAGTAAAAAAGGACATGAAATCAGAGGGGGAGGGATTCTGTGTTAGCTTAGCAACAGTGTCAAATAGAAACTTGGCTGACGAGAGTATGCGTGTATCAGGCTATCATTCCAGGCAAGCTGGAAGACTTCGAGTTTGGTCAGTCGTCATTTACGCTCTAATTTTATACAGACTTGTTTAAGTGTCGTTAGTAAACCATGGTGCAAATTTCCTAGCGTGGTGACTAACGGGGCAATTGAATCGAGTGCGTTGGTAAGGCTAGAGTTTAGTTCGTTGGTGAAATTCTCAAGTGAGCCAACATGACGATGCGATGCGACGATGGTGCAAGAAAACTGGGCAGTTTTTCAGAAAGTAACGAGGCTGTGGAAGCATTAATACGACAGCTAATATATGTATCATCACACTTTTTGCGTGGGCAGATCAATTCGATCTCATATTTTATGAGATAGTGATAAGATAATGCGGGCACATAAGGGGAGACCACTAAAGCAGATGCCACAGGCCAAAACCAGGTCAAGGGTGTTGCTGCCATGGTGGGTTGGATCATAACAAATTGAGTGAGGCCGCAAGTGTCAGTAAGATCTGGGAAGGCCTTACTGAGAGGATCAGTGGAATTATTCAGGTGAATGTTAAAATCACCGATAATGAGAACATCGCACAGCTTGGGTCACTAAGTCCGAGATGAAATTGGAGAACTCTTCTAAGAAGAGCGAATAGGGCCCAGGTGGGTGGTAAAGTACTGCTAGAGAAAATGACAGGAGATTCGTAGCTGTAGGACTTTGAAAGATGTAAATTTGTTGTTAGTGTTGGGATTAAGATTAAGGATAGGGTTAAATATCAAGGCAACACCCCCACCTTTTTTCGTCTCCCAGGAAACCTGAGAACTAAGATAGTTTGGAGGACAGGCTTCAATTAGAGGGAGAAAATTGTTTGGCTTTAGCCAGGTTTCACAGAGACCCATCATGTCTAGATTATGTTCAATAATCAGATCATTGATCAGCAGTGCTTTTGTTGATAATGATCTTACATTGATGAAGCCCACAGTGAGGTGTTCAGTACTACTACAGAATTTTTGTCAATGTTTATGGCAGTATGCTTGGGTCTAACTTTAATGAAGTTGCTGTAATTTATTGTTTGTCGGCAGGAAATTAGACGGGGGGGGGTGCGGCAGGAGAAAGATACAGTCTTAATTGGAAGGACTGTGCTGTCATTTTCATATTGAGAGCTGCTGCTGCCAGAGGATGAAATAAATGCAGACTGGTATAACTTGACAGTAGATATGGGGGAAAAATGGCGAGGGGGGGGGGCACAGTCTCAGTCTGATCTACTGTAAGATGCTTCAGGTCCTGCCACAGAATCTCAATTGGATGTAGGTCAGAACTTTGACTTCTAAACTTCTTCTTCCTGAACCATTTTTTTTGGTAAATTTGCTTGAGTTCTTAGGATCATGGTTATGCTTATGCTTATTGAACAGCCACTTTCATCCCAGCTTTTTAACTTTCAGACTGATGGCCTGACATGAATTCTTACTGGGTTCCTTCAGAATTCATGGTTCCCTTAATGATGTGGAGTCGTCCAGGTCCAGAGGAAGAAAAACAGTCCCAGACCATCACACTCCCACAATGCTAGACGTAGGGACAAGGTTATTTTGCTTGTTGCCAAACATGGCACTTTTTATACAGTTCAGTTTTGGACTCATCTGTCCAGAGAACAGACTTTCAGGAATCTTCAGGTTTGTCCAGGTGTCTCTGGCAAACTTAAAATGAGCAGCTTTGTTTCTTTTTAGACAGTAGATGCTCTCCATTTGTATTTTATTTGTCTCACAGTGGACTGGTGGAGCCCAAATCTTTTTGACATGACTTTCTAACCTCCCTCAGACTGATTCACTCACTACTCTCTTCCTGAGGACCTTTCTCACCTGTATTTATGATAGTGTCAGACAAACTCCTACCCAAAGATCTGACCTTTGAGTGGTTAACTTCATACCTAATTATTTACCTGATTGCAGGAGCTTCACTTATTTTTGCACCCGCACAAATTCCCTTAAAACTATTTTAATTTTACTACATGAACAATTTTCTCTAAAAACATATATAATTGGTAAATATAGATCCTTTATTTCTGTTAAGAAAATGGAAGGCTAATGGAAGGCTAAATGAGTTTACTGCCATAACTGAGTATATAAATGGCCAGCTGCAGTTTGCAACTGGCAAAAAACCCTCTATGCCTAAACATGGCAGATCATTACTGATGCTGAATGGAGTTTAATTTGGCTTTACCATAGTTTATCTACTTTAGATAGCATAAAACCTCATCTAGCCTAAGAATTCATGCCTCATTTATATTTTGCACACCCCAAATAAAACCACATCAATGATGTTCTTAGGAGCTCTTTGGAAAAAATGTGTCTTCACAACAAAGGTTAGGGTGAGGACTTTGGATGTTTCCTTTGATACATTTTGGTCATTGAATTGCAGGGTGCTTACTGGTCAGATTATGGGTTTCTGTTTTGGTCGTTGTCTGTTTTTCGCTGCTGATTCAGTGTAGGCAGATCGGCAGCTGGGAGGTCAAATTCCAAAGAGCAGCAACTCAGAATTCATCTTCTGGCCCAGCAAAAAATGTTGTTGTTACAGAACTGCATGGTATATTGTTTAGTTTATTGGTTGTTGATATGAAATCCAAACACTAGTGACCTTTGTTTAAAACACATGAAGCACTCACTGTGATTTGCCTTTGTAGGGCAGTATAGTCCTATAAATCAATAAACCAATGAGTGCAGTCCTCAATCCTTCTGTCCCTCCCTCGGCAGCACACACAGCGCGTGGTATCCATGTCGAGGGAGGTGGAGGAGATGCGGAGGTCCTTTGAAGAGAAGCTGCGTACATTCAGCCAGGCCCAGGCCCAGTTTGAGCAGGAGAAGAGGGCTGCTCTGGAGGAGCTGAAGGCCCAACACAGACAGGAGGTCCAGGAGCTTCTCCGCAGCCACCAGAGCCAGAATGCAAACAATAGCAAAGACCAGGAGAAACTTGGACAGCTCCACAAAGCTGAGGTAACTAACTAACTAACTAACTACAGCAAAGACCCAGAGAAACTGGGATAGCTCAACAAACCTTTAAGTAACTAACGCACTAACTGCAGCAAAGACCAGGAGAGACTGGGAAAGCTCCACAAATCTGAGGTAACTAGCTCATTAACTAACTAACTAACTAACTAACTACAGCAACGACTAGGAGAAACTAGGACAGCTCCACAAAGCTGAAGCAACTAACTCACTAACTAACTAACTAACTAACTAACTAACTAACTAACTAACTGCAGCAAAGACGAGGAGAAACTGGAACAGCTCCACAAACCTTTTGGGAACTAACTCACTAACTGCAGCAAAGATGCCGAGAAACTGGGACAGCTCCACAAATCTGAGATAACTAACTTACTAACTAACTAACTGCAGCAAAGACGAGGAGAAACTGGGGAAGCTCTACAAATCCGAGGCAACTAACTCACTAACTAACTAAGTGCAGCAAAGACCAGAAGAATTTGCGACAGCTCCACACAGCTGAGGCAACTAACTCATTAACTAACTTGCTAACTGGAGTAAAGACCAAGAGAAACCAGGACAGCTTTACAAAACTGATGCAACTAACTCACTAACTATAGCAAAGACCAGAAGCAACTAGGACAGCTAGGGAAAGAGATTACTAACTTATTATATGACTAATTAGTAAGCCTATGAATTAACCAACTACATCACAAACTAGAGCGAACTGGGACAGCCTATTTTTCTTCCAATGTGGATAATTAAGCAAAAGGTAAAGGTCCCAAATGCCAGACAGTTACATTACATCATTATATTCACTATGGTACTCTGACCTGTGGCAGTAATGGACATGCACTATACTTGTAGTGTATGTAGAGTGTTATATCTAGTCTACTCTCTTTCTTATGTCTTACATGGTCTCACTGCACTGTATATGAGGTCCTGTCCTTGTACCATGGGTGTCAGTATGTACTGTAAAATGCACACATTGTTTATTGCTCTCTACACCAATGTTACCAAGATAAACGTATGCATTTTCATCGTGATTCTCACTCTCATTCTGCTAGTTAGATGTGATCTCTCCTTCATGTGTTGTGTTGATGTATTGCAGGTGGATTCTCTGACAGAACGGGTGGAGGAGCTCAAACAAGACAAGAAGAGACTGGTGGAGGAGTATGAGGCCAAACTCAGCAAGGTAGCCACTGTAGAGGATGAAAAGCCTTCATCTAGAGAACATTAAAAACAGCACCTACTCGTATTGGCAATCTGCCTTCATCAGAGTGCTCTTAAAACTAAGGTAGTCTGACCTGATTATATGGCCTTAACACATAATAAGCATAAAAATCTAATGGCCACTCAGAAAAGACAACAGTTATGAAGTCATAGAAAATACTTATCGTAATAATCAATAACAAAATACACACACATATACTCTATTGCCCAGACTGTAAATGTCACCTTTAAGAGGCCTCCATGTCATTATGTATCTAAACTGTTGAAGTAATCTTCAGTAAATATGGTAGCAGCCCTCCTACATAATCTGTAATTTGAACAACATGAAGGTAATCATCATCAATTTTAACAGTCTTCCTGCAGTAAAAACCCATTATAATGTCATCTCCACCAAATGTGGCGATCCACATCCTACATTGTAAATGAATATGGATGTCATATTTGATGAAGTTCACATTAACGTTGTTTAGATATATATACACACAACTGGAAAAACATCAAATCCATCATTATTTGAGTGGATTGAACACAGGACAAATGAACTGGTGTTACATGGATTTCACACTAGCCCATCCCTCCCCAGGCTCAGGCTTTCTATGAGCGCGAGCTGGAGGCCATGAAGAGAACCCAGCAGCTGACCGCTGACAACCTGTTGGCATGGAAACGCACTGAGGCTGAGCTGCGGCGGGAGTTCCAGACCCAGGAAGCGGCTCTCCAGAAAACCCTTGGCAAACTGAGGGCAGAGCTGGCCAGGGTAACAGATGAAGCCCGGGAAAACCGCGAGAAGTCGTACAAGCTCCAGGCCTCACTCACTGCTGCTGAGAGCAATATCAAGGTAAAAAGAGTCTGGACAGGGATGGGGAAAGAGTACCAAAAAATCTAGAAAGGCCAGGATGTGGAACCCTGTGCTGTGGCAAAGCCCCATGCTACACCGATTTGTACACGCTACAGCCTAATAGCCTAAATGGTATGAAACTATAGGCTGAACATTTTTTCTATAATTTCAAGTCAAATTTGTATTTGTATAGCCCTTAATCACGGTTACATTCTCAAAGGGCTTCACAATGCTCACATGCTCACATTCCCAGCAGAGGAAAAACTCCCACAACACCTTGTAGATAGATAGATAGAATCGATAGCTAACAGGAGATCGTTGACCACTCGTGTCATAGAATGATGAGTACATTCCATTAACAGTATTTGAGAAATAATTATTTATTTCAACATCCAGTGGTGTGGTCTTTGGGCCTTTCTAGTGTTCATTTTCTAAAGCTTTCTGAAAACACAAATATAATTATATCTACCAGTCAAAATGAGGTTAACATATACAGTAGGGGAATAGGGAGAGTGTCTGTTTTGTGTTATGTTAATATGTTCTTAAAGTTTCTTTGAAAATTGTCATTGATTCCAGAGAAGACAAGAATAAGTCTCACTATCTCCAGTCTTTGCTCAGTGCTGCTGAGAATATGATCAAGGTGGTTGGTGTCAAGAGTTAATAATGTGACAAGTGATCAGTGCAATCACCTGAAGCTCAGATGAAAAAATGACAGAGCAGAGAAGATGAAACCCATTACATTAGATAGCTCTTATAGATTCACACAATTGAAGGTACCAAAGATAATTTGACCCAAAGGCTGTTATAGTCTTTCCAATGTAGCTGATATATTGTATTGATGCAGAGGTATAACAATAATCGCTCATTTAAAGCCTCAGTCTACTAATATATCGCTTAATCCATCAAGGTCTACCAAGAGTTCCTTGTCATTAAATGGATGATTATTTAACCTCGAAGAGTTTACAGCAGAGGTTTTAATCCTTAGTTTGGTCTCACTTTCATTGAAGTGTCAGAATTGCACAGCTCGTCATTCCTCTTGCCTATAATCGGTAATTACTGTTCCTGCCATAATGTAATATTTTGCTTATTTTCCCAGGAAGCATGCCTCGACATTGCAGACTGTCTTCATTAAAATATGGAAGCATTCTTTCATGCTGGGAAATCAAAATGCTGCACCAAAGTGAAACTAATGTAATCCGAAAAGGCATAATTACCAAAGTACTTCATGGGTAGAAATAGTAGTATCAAGGATTGGCTTATCACCATGCTAAAGTTAGCTAGTTTATGTTTTAATAGCCAGATTTTGATAAAAATGCAAGGGAAAGGTGGCTCAAAAGGAGCAAAGAATATAGGACCAGCTCTTAACTGAAGAAAATCTTCAATGGTTGCACCACTGGGAGCAGGATGAATCAAGTCAACCACAGTTATCATTGCCTTTAATATTTGAATGGCAATGTAGTTCAGCCAGGTCCAACACACACACACACACACACACACACACACACACACACACACACACACACACACACACACACACATAC
>CABFOQ010050639.1:0-15797 GCA_900660455.1 Gephyroberyx darwinii
AGCTACCAACTTCATTCATTTCACTATAGGTAAACTTACCTGATGCAGCCATGTTCCATACTAGTGCACCTCCTCACTAACGTGTGCGTGTGGCATTCCCCGGTGAATGCGTATTACTGGCCCCACAGGTCTGGAAAAACAGCACCATCAAAAAATATATATATATATAATTTTAAAAAAAATCTGAGGCAGCTTCCTGCGAGGCCTTTTCGTCTGAGGCTGTTTGGTGTGATGCCGTTTGGTAGGAGACCTGATGCCGTTTTGTCTGATGCCGTTTGGTAGGAGAACTGAGACTTGACAACTTATGGCCAACAACTGAAGGATTTTAGTCCGAGGAATGATGCCATTTACCATGAGACACGAGAACTGACAACTTTTAGTCCGAGGAACGATGCTGTTTACTCTGAGGTCTGAGGATGTCCTATTATGGACACCATACAGCTGAGCCACCAGGACCAGCCACCTCAATTTTAGTACTTTTCCAGATTGCAAAACACAATCGTGGTGTTTCCAGCCACTCTGTTCTAACAGTTTACCGTACAGTCAGCCACCCACTGCCATCCTCCCTTGGGCTACTCAGTGCAATTAGTGGGGTAGCTATTGATATCATCATTATTAGTGGGCTTATTAATTTGTTCATGCTTTATTATTCTCTCCCAAAACTTTGGACCCTTAAATCTGATTGTCTATCAGCTTGTCCTAGTTAGGCATGTAAAGTCCTTTGAGGCTTGTTTGTGATTTAACTTTTTTAGTTAACTGCACATTTCAAATTATTTTACTCAATGTTTCATTCACAATGGATCATGTGGCTGCAACTCTATATAAAGCATGCAGACATGGTGAAGTGGTTTAGTTTTTTATTCTACCAAACATTAGAATGGGCAAGATGCGTGATCTAAGCAACCTTGACCGTGGTGTTGGTGCCAGGCGCGGTGTTTCAGAAACAGCTGCCCTCCTGGGATTTCCACCACTACAGTCAGTTGAGTTTACAGAAAATGGTGTGCTAAACAAAAAACATCCAATGAGCAGTAGTTCTGTGGCCAAAAACAACTTATTAAGGAAAGGTCAGAGAAGAATGGGCAGACTTGTTCTAGCTAACAGAACGGCCACAAATGCTCCAATAACATCTCTTTACAGCTGTGGTGTGCAGAATTCTGGGCACCTTGTTGAATCCATGCCACCCAGAATTCAGGCTGTTCTGGAAGCAAAAGGGGGTCCTACACGGTACTGGAAAGGTGTACCTAATAAAGTGGTCGGTGAGTGTACATGCACTGTCACACACGTGCACTGACAAAAGATTTCTCAATTGCTTTGGCACATTTCTCAAAATTTTAAGTTTCAATTTTAAGTTCTCAGCACTGAAGATGCATTTCCCAAAACAGCTCATACGTGCAGCAAAACACTATAGTTAACCTGCAAAAGGCTGTAACTCATCCAAAACCTTTAATTCATGTGTCAAAATGAAGTTATTGTGTCAATGAAAAAGTGATTGCCACCAAAATGACACGTTCCTTTGACATTGCGTAAAACCAAGATGGTTAAAATGTTTAGATGTTTTGTCAGATTGACAGTGGACTCTGGAAGTGTGTTTCTCATCTCCTAATTTCCAAACATTTTGATCACAAAGACATATACAACCAATAATTGTTTAAATTGTAGACAGTTGTGCTTAGCCATTTGCCTAAATGTGCTAAAACATTTGCAAATGGTAACAAAGAATGAGAAATGCTCTTTCTGTTGTGCACAAGTAACAAAATGTGAAGAATTTCACATATTGTTTTGACGACTTCAACTATCATTCGAGAATTGAGCCAAAGCAACTGAGAAAAACTAAGGGTAGGTGATGTCATCAACTGTCATGGAACATGTGCACAAGTGTGCAGGGCACAAGGATTCGTTTTGTGTCACGAAGATGGATTTTCTGTCATTTGGTGAAAAGCTGAATACTGACTCCTTTTCAGGCAGCACCTTTTTTACTCTAATTTTGTTTATAATGTAAAATATTCTCCTCAATCTGATCACCGTATTGATGTAAGGAGTAATCCTACTACATGGATTACTACTGGTCCAATCAGTGGGTCTGAGATATCATGTCAGACCAATTCACAAATGAATGGATGAACACGCAAGTGAATGGAGAAGGCCTCATCAAATGAAGGGTCAAATAAAGACAAATTCTCTGTAGTGAGCATCAGGGAGTGTAGGGCAGGGCTGCCTCAGCACTGCAGCACAGACAGCAAAGTCATTTGGAAGCCACTCTAAGTGGTTCATTTACCTAGCATGAGTCATCGGCAGCACCCCTAGCGCAACACCAGTGATCCACAACAACAAGGTTAGGAGAGGAAAAATAGTCTCTGTGTGCACAATCACATTTATGAGCAAGAGATGGCAGAGATGGGAAGCGAAAGAGGCAGTAGAAAATGGTTGTAATTAGCAGAAGAAAGCTCTGTGTGGGCGGCAACAAAGGCCCGGGAGCACTCAGTGTTATTTGCCTGTTGCCCCTCTGACCAGTCATAAAATGAAACCTCAACACTATTACTGCTATCAGCGAAGCCACAATAATACCAAGGGTTTCCACTTTCATTAGATATTCACGCTTAGTCACTAATGCATTGATTTTTCCAACCAAAGTCTGAGAGAAAAAGGGGAAGCGTGAGATAACGATCGATCGATTGATCGATCGATAGATAGATAGATGGCCAGACAGAGAGACAGATCGATCGACAGACAGAAATCCTCAGACAGACCTTCCTCTTTGTGGGATTAGACAATGCTAGGAACTAAATGGAAACTTAGAGGACCGTCCAGTAGAATAATTATCATTCCCTGTCTCTCCAATTAGGGCTCTGGATGTGTGTGTGTGTGTGTATGTGTGTGTGAGTGTGTGAGTGTGTGAGTGAGTGAGTGAGTGAGTGGAATAGATTGCTGCAAAAGTAGACATTTTTTCTGAAATGTTGGGATCTCAACAATAAGCTTCTTAAAAGAAATTGTTTTGATAGAAATCCGCAAAAAGAAGCTGTACTCTCTCCGTGGACACCAAAAGTTCTTTGCCAATTTATGATTTTTGGCAACAGGGAAAATGCAGCTATGTAACAGCTATGATTTTGGGTCCCTTACAGCCAACCATCTGCAGAGTCATAAACCAAACCCCTTCACAGCAACTCCGCTAGTAGATTCATTCATTTCCTTGCCACTCACTCACAATGTGATGCAAAAACCAGCTGGGTTTATGCAAATCACTGTTTTGGTCGGTGTCATTGATGGCATGCATATTGAGATCATTGCCCCAAGCGTTGACAAGGATGCATTTATGAATTGCAAGCGATACCACAGTATCATCATACAGACTGTTATGGAAGCAAATTACATGATTCTTGATGTTGTGGTTTTGCTTGGTGATAAAAGATATTCCTAATGGCAGATGACGCCTTTTCCAAGGCCTACTGCGAGTGCTCAGCTTAATTACAACAGGTAAAATCTTTCATTTTCATTTTTTGTGTAAGAGCCTAATAAGTGTTCCTAAAGTAGCCTACATTGACATATGTTGACATATATTGACATATGAGACTTATTAGGCTATATTCTATGTTTCTCACACAAAATTACAAGAAGCATCATTGAATGGGGAATTGGACAGTGGAAAAGAAGCATCTGTGCCATCCATGTGTTCCACAGCCCGCAGAGATCCTGCATTATCACAACTGCATGTGCAATATTACATAACATATGCAAGTCCTGCCTCCCAAGCAGGAAATATTAGACACTGATGATGATGGTGAAGACAACGACAATGATCATTATCATGATGATGATGACGGAAATATGGACAGCTCTTGTGCCAGAGGTGGAGAGGGATGTCTTTTCCTCCAGCACTTTCCCAAACTTCTTTTTAGGTATAGGCCAACGCTATAGACCTTCAACTATAAAATGTTGTCAACTTTACAAATAGGCTGACACCTTATTATTGATGAAGTTTATTTTACAAGTGTAATACTCGTTCTGTAATCGTAAAAACCTTCATCTGCAATTTAATTGTCTCTCTTTGCAGTTAATTTGCAGGCCCATTGGATCCAGACTCAGGGAGCAAGTGGATTGGCCCTATAAATAGGTCCAAGGGCCGCAAACAGTGAAGCCTCTGAAGCTTTGACAGATTTGGCAAGCCTGTTAACAAGGTTTCCCCATCCATGACCAGTTAGGCCATTTGGTAGTAGCCTGTTGGTGTGTGATGATTTCTTTAGCCGATGTCATTTGTGGGTATGTATAGGCCTGACTGTCATCACTTCTCTGTACGTCTACAAATATGCTTCATGGGCTTATAAAACAAGGTGATTGGATGAGTCTAAGTAGCATGTCATGAGCAGCTGAGTACAATGTTTTTGGCTCATACTGGTGGGAAAAGTGATGAATTGTGAGTGGTTGGCTAATTTGACTATCTTGACACTGAGACCAAAAGTGCTGCCAAAGCATGGACCTAAATTATCATAGCCTAGCCATAGTCACACTCAATGTAAAGGAACTTCTTATAACATAAAAGTAATAGGTCTACAGCCTCAGTATTAAGGAAATCATTAAATCAGAATATTACCAAGGCATTTTGGAGTGATATGTGCTACCGAGTATCAGAAAACTGGGTGTCAATCAAAGGTCATGGGTTCTCCAGCAGGACAATGACCCAAAACATCAAAAAGCACCCAGGAATGGCTCAAGAGAAAACGTTGGACTGGTCTGGAGTATCCAGCGATGAGTCCTGGTCTCAATTATATTGAGAACCAATGGTGAGACCTGAAATGTCAAAGGAATCCTTCAAACATTGAAGAACTGGAGAAGGCAGCAATTGAAGAGTGGGAGAAACTGCCAGCAGCAAGGTGCAGGAAGCTTATTCATGGTTACAAGAAGCATTTGGAAGTCAAGTCATCATTGCCAAAGACTGTGCAACTAAGTATTAGAAAAGGGTGCCAATAATCCAATAATTAATTTTCAATTTTGAAGCCATAAAATATTTTTTTTATATTTGCATTCTTGTTGTTTTATTGTGTGCTGTTAAATAAAACAGATGAACGTGTGACTATTTCAGAAGATATTGTACATTATCTGCATAAAATGCAAGGGTGTCAATTATCTTGGCTGGAACTGTGTATACCTGAAATGAAGTGAAGTCAGGTCAACTTTATCCATAAAGCACATTTAAAAACAACTGACAGTATTGACAATGACAGTACAATGCAGTAATATAGTATAATATAGGCACATGTAAACTTCATTAAGTCCAGAGAGGAAAGACAAGGCACACGAAAAAGAAATACATATACACAATATATACTGTCCTAATTCTGTGGCTTACCAGATTTATCAAGTGAAATGTACAATGCAAGGGGGGATTTGCTAAGTTTTTCTAAGAATGGTGTCTGTGTACGATTGTTCAAATGTTGCTTGAACAGCCCCAATAATTCTGCTTGCCACCCCCAGTCCTTTGTAGATGTTTCCAAAGACACAAATCAATCTAGAAGACAAAACTCATGACATGGCATGATCTATAAAACCACTCCAGAATATGACAGTCAACAATAAAACCTTTAAGTTTGATAGTAGACAGTGACGTGCGGTCTAGTTAGGCAAGGTAGGCAGTGCCTACCCTGGCTACCTTGTATATCACATTTTCTAACCCAATAATATTTCATATAATAAACTTGTATTTGTATTACTACTGTTTATTCTTGTGATTTCTATATTTCATTTGTGTATTACCTCAATAGTTTAGATGTATGTTGTACATATATATGTTGTACAATGCCGGAAATGCACTGTTACGTATGAAATCGAAATTCCACTGGAAATGCGTGTAGTTGGATCTGACCGTCACTACGTCAGGTAGCTAGCAAAACGTTTGACAAGATGTCACGCCACTTTGATGATAGCAAATTGGAGAAGTATTTTGATTTCGTCAGGTTGAAAACCGAACTTGTGGGATTGTATATCTCGCAAGCAGTAAGCAAATCGCCCACACATCTCCTTGCCTTTTTAAATGAGCATGACTTGGAAGAAACAGTTGGTCCTGACAATACTAGCCCTTGCCATTCTGTCAATTGAGAACTAAGTAAACTGAAAGCCCATAAGGACAAGTTTTACAATGCAGTAATTGATGTGTTCACCAGGAAAGATGGATTTTATCTACAAGTAGCCTAGATCTACAGATTGGTATCTGTACATTTGTACACCGTGTACGTTTGACTTCATATTGAACTGACGACCTGTGTGTTTTAATTGTTGCTGACTGAACCCAAGACAGAAACATAATTGGTCGCTGTGCCATAAGATGGACAAAGATGGTTGCATTGTAACCTATTACTGATGCTGAACCTAGGCTACTGGTGCTTAGTAGTTACATTTCAGAAGCAGTTGTTTTGTTTGCCACTCTTGTATGAGATTCCTGTGTCATCACTGATGAGAACTTGTTTGATATCGACCGGCGTGCCTGCGCGCATGCATGCATAAAGTTTACCACAAGTAAAATCTAAAGCTGTGCCTACCCTGTTATTCACCGCACCACCACCGTCACTGATAGTAGAGAATGTACTGATTAATGCATTGCAGTTATATAATTGCTTTTTGACAGTAGCTATTTCAGTTTTATTATTACCAAGCAAAAAAGTTCTCTTTCAGCTCTTTATTTTTATTTTTCTCAAAAAGTTCTACTGCTTAATGCCCTAATTTTCATACTTTGATTCATACATTTCTACTTAGCATATTCTAGTGCTGAAATTGTTGGTTGTTTATGTTTTTATAACCCACATTTTACTATGTTCTTATTTATGTTCTGTTTGTGCTATCCTATTACTATTTGCTGCTGCAACAACCCAATTTCCCCACAGGGATCAATAAAGTTTCATGTCATCTATTCTTATCTTCTCCCCTGGCTTGCTGATCTCAATCCTGTTCATGGAAACGTGACAAATACAAATTTGAAAATTGAAAGTTGGAGAAGAAATTAGAAATGTGCTCTGCAGAGCAGAGAGATGGAGAATGATCATAGGAGTGATGAATGGAAAGTGAAGTGTAACTCGGCAAAGAGATAACTTCAAACCTGCTGCACACGCACACACACACCATTATCGAGGGAGCACTGGATTGTCTCCTCTCCTGAACTGCCCACCCACCTTCATAACCTCCTGAAAAGGATGGAGGGATGCAGGGTGATAGGCAATGGAAAGAAGAGGAGGGAAGAATATATAAATGGAGGGAGGAAGTGATGATGGAGTAGTAGGAATGGATGAATGAATTTAGGGAGTAGGTGGATGGATGGATGAATGGAGAGAGAGAGGTACACGACCAGGATGTTGATGTATTATTATGTAAAGAGTAGTGCTTTATGCTAAATGGTTCTTATCTACCCCAAACCACAGGAACCATAGAAGAAATGGGTCCTATATTTCAATGGGACTTAAACAAGTGTGCAATAAATCTGTGACCCCCACTGCTAACTGCTAATTTGCCCCATGCACATGCAGCCACCAAGTGCAATACGTTTTGTATGGCGCAGTGATTAAAGATGGGTTATTGTACTGTAATAATAGACCTATATAAAATGTCGCTAGCATTTGTTTTTCAAGTAAATCACATCCACAGGAGCTCTGTTAACTGTCCTGTAGACTGGGTGGTGCTGTTGGTTTTTGCTGGAAAAACTTGAAGCTACATTATGACAGTGACAGAGGCGACTAGATTCAGAGAATCCTCTGGGTACTTGTCAAAATAATGGAAACAGCACATTTTATTGTGTCATTTCAAAATACATTTCCTGTTTTGAGAATTATTGAGAAAAGAGAAAGACATTAGTTAGAAAAAGTATATCATTCATGATCAGAATTTTATTGTCCATGATTAACATTTTCATTGAAACTTCAAGGATTGGACTCAAAAGCCATCCATAAGAAAACCACTCATCCCATCATGTGCTTGAGTTTTCTGATGGAGAGTCCACCCTAAAATTATCATCAAAATTGCATCTGGAGGACCCCCAGACCCCCTTGCTAACCCGACCGGTCTGTGATGCTTTATATCAAAGGATACCAAAGGGATGAGAGGAAAAGATCTGACGTTTTCAGCAACTTCCTTTGAGGTAATTTGACTTGTCGTGTCAAGATGGGGATAAAATGTGCATTTTCCAGTTGTCGATTTGTCACTTCCCGCATGAACATACCGACAACAGAATTTAATGTAGACAAATATGGTGAATCTACGGCATCTCAATTATTGAGGATGGGATGCTCTTCTCTGTTGGAGCCCCATATCTTAGTTTAGCCTTGCCAGTGATATCTATTGGTATTTATGGCTTCATGGACTTATAGACATCATTGCACATTTTTGACTACATGTGGAAAATTCAAATGCGGTAATATTAACTGATTTGTCAAAATACATTGTAAATACATTAATCTTCGTGGGTTAAATTTAACCTGGAACAGAGTTTAGGTGTTACAGTAAGGGAATGTGAAAAGATGAAGAAACTGTAATGAAGTAGAGCTTTACTCTATACTCTTAACAAAAGGGTGCTATATACCACCAGCAATGGTTTTAGCCATGTATTTAAGCAATAACCCACAAGAGGCCATGGTATATGTCATTTAAATTACTTTTAATGTGTGTTATTTGCTGTAGAGACCTCGATAGTATAGAACCACTACCCTAACTAAAGAACCCTCCTTTTCCAGGGCGTAACATGCGCTGTATAATGCACTTTGAAAAGCCTGCAGAGGGAAACTATGGCTGGTGCCATAGATGAAACTTCACAGTCAATATGGGAAGGAATCCCCTGTTGGGTTCGCATCCACTGACTGGCTTCTCTCCAGGCTTATTAAAACAGTCCCTGGTAATGCGGGGATCTGTCTATTCACTGGGATAATGTCTCTCTTAGGCAGACAGCTCTCTAAGAACAAATCTCTAGGGGATAAAGGGATAGCCCTTACTCCCACCACGGCTTAACAAGCTCAGAGAGAGGGAGAGAGAATAGAAGAGAGGTAGAGAAAGAGAGAGGGAGGGAGTGAGAGAGAGAGTGCGAGAGTAATAAAAAAAAAGAGGGAGAGGAACCCCCTGGCTTCCTCCACGGATGTCGCGTCAGCTTACCAGGCTTATTGCAGGGAGTGGGAGTTAGACTGAGACAAAGATGGAGGACCCATTGTCCACAGGGGAGTGCAAATACATGCAGTGCCTTTATTTCTTTAGTTTAACTGGCGAAATAGATTGATAGAGGGAGGGTTGGAGACAGATGAGGCTTTATGCAGCCCCCCACCGGACAAACAGTAACAAATATATAATTTTACATAATAAAAATTTTGTGTTTGAGATATTGCACATGAAGGATGAATTAAATTTAAGTCTTTCTTAATACCAGGTAGAATGAAATCTACCAATTTTGCAACTCAGACAACTGAAAACACCTGTAGACCTAGGAGAATATTACGCTGCATTACTGGGGATTTCTCGCTGGGAAAAAAAGCACACCAAGAAACTAAATTTGTGTGGGGGGGGGGTGTACTGGTGTACTGGTATGCAATATCAAGAGGTGAATTTCCCTCACCATTTTTTTATGGAATGGTGAAGAAAGAAAATATCAGGTGGATAACTTAATAAGCGGCTATCAAATGATGAAGATGGATGGATGGAAAGAAACGTAAGGAGACGGAGAGGAGAGATGAGAAATTTATTAATTAACAACGTTGGCTAATAATCTTAATAATAAGCTAATAATCTCCAAATGAAAATGCCAGTACTTCTAAGAGTATAATGACATAATCATGAGTATAGTATTTCCACTGCCTTACACAGATTATTGTCTTAATTGTATTATAATCACATTTTTGCATGCATGTGAATGCGCTCGGCGTAAAAACAAGTATTTGTCTCGAATTCCTCGCAAGGGAAGGAGCAAAGAGGGATGCAAGATGAAGAAAAACTAAGATCGAGGGAATCCAAATAAGGAGAACCGAAAAATAGAAGGAAGGAAGAAGAAAACAGACGAAAGGAAGGGGAGAGAGAGTGAATGAGAGAAGGAGTGAGTAATGATAACAGAAAGGGGGAGGGAAGGGAGTGATTGAAGGAGGCAGAGGAGAAAACAGACTGAGGGAGGGAGGGTGGCTCCCGGGGGCTGGATGACTCACTGCTGCAGCCGGCTTGTGCGTCACAGGCGCTGGAGAAGGACACACACACACACACACACACTGGACTGGAGGAGGAGATAGTAGAGGGGTGCATGCAGTTAACTACAGCTTGCCAATTCACATACACACCAAACATATTTACATGCATACACACTTTCTGACACTCATCCTATTAGATGGCTTCTGGCTAGCAGCAGCTGGTGGTTCAATGGGATGAAAACACTGTGGATGGCTGCAATCTAACACTTTGTTATTACTGCTGCTCACACTGAGGGTGGTGATACACTCTGAAACAGACAGAGACACACACACACACACACATACACAAGAAAACATGCTTGCGAATGCTGCATGTAGGTCCATATGCTCGTGCACACGCACAAACAGACACATACAGACAAGCAGCTATATGTGCATACACGTACATCCATGCAAGTATGCACACATGCACATATACACATCAACGAGCATGCACGAACACAGACACACACACACTCATTGGTGTGAGTGCTCACAACAGTTGAGGGTTATCAGAAGTGATAAGCCATGTCTCTAACCTGTGAGTCTGTGTTGCGTCTCTTCTCTGGTTTCTGATTGGTCAATGGCAGCAGCATTCAGTGTTTGATTTCCTGCAGAGAGTTCTGACACACACACACACATAAAACACATAGACACAATGACATGCACACGCACACAAACCACTGCTGATTCTGTGTGTATGTGTGCATGTCATTATGCAGCAGTGGTTATGACAGTTCCAGTTTTGGACATGATACTAGCCTGTGTGCGTGTGCATGTGTGTGTATGTGTAGCAGGTGACACTGGAATGCATGCGCATATACAGTACATTAGCAAACATTTAGCCACAGCTATTACAACAAGTGAAAACTAGCATAGAGTTAGTTCCATACTTGTCAGCAAGTAATGATGTAATAATTGTATGTGTTTTCTATGAGACAACATCTCTCATCACTGTAAAACAATTACCAACTGTGAAAAAAGGCTCAGGCACCTCAACTCTTCATCTTGCTGTTTTTTTTATTTTTTTAATTTGTTTTGTTATTCTGACCATTTTTCTTTTCATAGGAGCCACGCTGTCGTGTTTCAACCTGATTTGGGTGGCCTTCTTCAGAGCATGTCCTCAAAAACAATTTCAGTCTGTTCTATGAGATGCGTCAATGACAAACATATGGTATCATCTGTGCAGCAGGTGACAGTACAGTAAACAACCACTAGAGGGCACAGAAAGTGACATCAAAGACCAGAATCACATACAGACAGCACAATATGACTTGGCAGATTAAATACACATCACAATAGACTAACTACAATTAGGCCTACAATTACAATTACAGTGCAAAAGGATAACAACTAACAACATTTACAATATTTACAAAAATGGTTAAAAACCATTCATTTCTTTACTATTTTACATCACTGTAGATAATTGTTTCACCATTGTTATTTTTCCTTTATTTTTTTAGTAAGTAAATATTTTGTGTAATTATTATGAGTTACTCTCAGTAAAGAAGAAGGCAGCAAATTAAAGTCGAAATTGTGTAAAATCTAGCTTCAATAGAACCTGTTTCCCATCATACCACTTCTGAGTGGCTTGTGCTACGTTCATGTTCAGCGCTCCGTCAGCTTGTCCGTTTTGTCCCGCATGTTCAGCACATAGGACGAGACATTCATGTGCTGCTGAGGTTGCTCGTCTTCCCGTGCGTCCCTCAGAACATCCGGTGGGAAACTGGATAGAGCAACTCGAAAGGGAAGCCTATGGCACCTCACAGTGAGTAAACAGCAGGTATGCTCCAGTGTCTTGTTGGCATTTTAAGGAACGTAACTTTTAATAGCCAGGAGTATGATGCTGATTACCTTAATTACCCTCATATAAATAAGTATGGAGATGGTTCAACCAAGAAGCAAGCTTTGAATTTATGCCTGTGTGAAGGAAGAACCCCAGACTATTATTAAATTATTAAAGGTTTTCATTCAATTGTCATTCAAATTGAGAATGTAGCATGGAGTTCAAGTATTACAATAAAGGTTTAAAACAAATTATATATGAAACCTCATAGCAAAAGGTTTATTGGTTGACACAAAATTGTCCGGAGTTTCTATGTCATGTAGTCTCAACCAGAGCTTGTCTCCCAGACCTGATGTTAACCCATCTCTCCTAGCATGCAGTTCACCGTTCTTATATATAGCAGGACAATCTTTTCATCGGCTCGCAAAGTGTTGACCATACTGAGCACTGAGTCCATTGATCACGTATCCAGCTCCAGCTCATATCCTGTCTGCTTCCAGTTGCTGTCCTAGTTCTACACTTTACAGAATCATCCTAAATATATTTTACCATGCTTCATGCCTATATATATTCATGCAAGTGGGCCCATAACAAATCAGTTCACAAAAGATTAGTCAAGTTAAAACATGGTCTGCTCACTCCACTTCCAACAGTCTGAAACAAACTTGCACAATATGGACTTCAGGGTTTGGTCAACTCTCTCAACTAGTGTGGTCTTGATACCCTGAATCTCTAAGTACCAACATGTCTTAGGACAGAGATATACATCTCCATTCACAATCTGCAGAAACTGTCCCCGATCTGTTCATTTGTACAAGCTTTTGGGCACACCCACTTCTTGTTGTTCTTTTATTCTTTATACAAAATCAATTCCAGTAGTGCCAAACCTCATTAACAACAAAATGTTTCAGTGGCCTTGAAGAAAAAAAAGACCTGGCTGCAATGGCGTATTTGCAGAATTGTCCTTATTCATAACAATAAGATTATCAAACTTGTAATGGGTTGATCATATGGACTGAATGCCTTACAAATACAATAACATAGTCCTACCATCTGATGAAGATGCAGCCTGGATTTGATTTGAGTCCACCTCCAATGCTGACTGGACACCCGACAGTGAGGTCTCTCCTATTATTGAGCGATCCTCTCTTCCATGTTGGATAGTGCCACAGTGCGCTGCCGTGCTCCTGTGGCAGATAATACGCACCTACATCTCTTTTTTTGCAATCTAATTTCATGTCAAACCATTTATTTTTTTTACCTCAGCAACGGTGTGTGTTTCTGCTGAAACAGCATCGACAGAATTAATAATTTCTTGCCATGCTTTACTTTTGACTTGTGATTCCACTGCTTATGCTTCTGAAAACTCTCAGGCACACATGAGCGCAAAACTTCAATTTCAGACTCCGCAAAGTTCCTCTTTTCCCGATGGTTTACTTCACACGACCCTTCAGTCTGCACGCCTTTTATGGTGTTGAACAGGGCGTTTACCTATGCAAATCAGCTTCAACAGGCACGCACATCCAATTTACGAACAATTGGCATTCATCATCTGATACAAATCTGGTATGTACAAATCGAGGCTTTCCGCATGTTTCGTGAATCCCATATTTGTTGTTTAAGTACCTAAATACGAGAAATTTGCGAATTTAAGAAAAGCTTTGTGAATGAGTCCCAATATCTGAATGCTGGCCGAGACTAGCAGCATCTCCATCATTAGGTCCCACTGCTATTCTATGGAAGCCCATGAGGGACTTAATTAAAATGATAATGTAAATGAAACTTGAAAATGCAATTCCACAATAGCATTATAATTTTCAACATATGTATGTGTTATTTGAGTAAAAATGAAAATGCAATAATCCAATTTGCATTTTCATTTTCACATACTTGTATGGGCGTTTTATGACAATATTTAAATGAAAATGGAAAAGCTGTTTGACATTTCATTTTCAACGACTTAACCTGCTCTACAGTGGACAATATCCAAATGCAATAAGCGAAACAGCACCCCCAGTCTATTGCATTTACATTTTCATGTTACCACGTTCTTTTGGGGACACAATGAAAATGAAAATGCAATCTGTCAGTTCTCTCATCAAGGCGGGTCTTCAGTTAGGACGTCACTTCCTCGTTCATTGACTTCTTTGCTGTTCCTGGACCAGCTTTAAGTGCCAACCGGAAGTAGAGTGTGTCTATGGGATCAGTTAACTCTCAATGTTCACAAATAAATACAACACGATTCACAAATGTATTTTACGATTTATATATAAATGACTCTCTAAATGTAGAAGAGGCGGCTTTGGCATTGTTTCATGAACTGGGTGAATCTGATGGTGGACGTTGCAGTGTGTTTCCCAGTGGGACCTTTGAGGGAGTAACACAGGGGGCGGAGTCCAGTCGAGTTAGAGTTGTACTGCCCGAGATATGTTTGATGTCAGTCAAGTGTTCGACGTCGTTGTTTGTACTTATTACTATAATCAAACACTTATTGAAGCAGTGGAGAAGTCTCAGACTTGAGCGATGTGGACTGAAGTGAGGAGGAGTGTTCGTCTGATTCTGGCTAGGAGCCAGAGGGACTGTATTTCATTTTCATTTTCATTTTTACTCAAATAACAAATACATATGTGGAAAATTATAATGCTATTGTGGAATTGCATTTTCATTTTCAAGTTTACATTATCATTTTAATTAAGTCCCTCATGGGCTTCCATAATACCGTTGTACCGGTAGACAATGGATTTTGATACATTTAATACATAGAGCACAAGCGTCATTCCTTAGCATTGCCTGATGGACAGCATTGCTAGGCCAATAAAAATATGTAGGTGGATGTAATGTTACTATTCGCCTTTACATGACAACAAATGCACATGTTTTACATATACCTGTAAACAAGGATGAGTGAAGAAATGGAGACAAGTAGCGCGAGCACTGCTAGCCAGCTAGCCCTGATACAGGACCCTATGAGAATCTTTTATCATTTGGCTGTTTACCTCTCCCATAGGGTTCTGTCCTGCTCCATTGACTTTTTACTGCACGAAAGTCAGCGAGCCCGATAACGAAACCAATAAGTCGAATTTCACTTACCTAAACAGATGTCCATAATCCTTAACTTGTCTACTTGCGGGGCGGCGGGTGGCGCTCCATCTCCTATGCACTATGCAGTAAAAAGTCAATGGAGCAGGACAGGACCCTATGGGAGAGGTAAACAGCCAAATGATAAAAGATTCTCATAGGGTCCTGTATTAGGGCTAGCTAGCCAGCCTGTAGTGAAGTGGAAGCTTCTAATAATAACCAACACGTGTGTCAAACTGAATATAAAGAAAGAAAGAAAGAAGAAAGAACACTTCATTAATCCACACATTTTTTTTGTCACACATACACAGCATGCAGTCGGTGGTGGCCGCCAAACACACACACGCATGCAGGGAGGGTGGCTGCGGGAAATAAGTTCACTGCCTTCAACCCATCCTGTAGATGCTGCCCCTCCAGGGGCAGCCAGGAGCAGTGGGCAGCCCTTTACGGCGCCGGGGGACCAACGGCTCCAGATCTGAGGTCGTCGTCGGGGTCAGGGACGGGACAGGAGATGGCGTTCTTCTTGCATGTTTTTTCCAATTGGGGTCCTTATTGTAGGAGAGGACCCCATGTGAGCACGGGGAGAACATGCAAACTCCACACAGAAAGGCCTGGGAGATAGCCCCACCTGGGCACCCCAGAGTCAATAGCGCCCCAGGTGGGAATCGAACCCGGAACCTTCTTGCTGTGAGGCAGCAGTGCAAGCACTGCGCCACCGTGTAAATGCGTCGCAACTGGAGGCTGAGCTTTTATTCTGAATG
>CABFOQ010050642.1:0-18256 GCA_900660455.1 Gephyroberyx darwinii
TTCTACTATAACACCACCAAGGGCTTCTACTGCCTCCTGTCTGCTGGCCATGATAAGTGCCTGGACGAGTCCAAAGGCCGGCCCCACGCTCCCCTAAGTGCCCAGGCCTTCAGGAAGCTTTGCCACTACTTCAGGGAGCCCAACAAGTTGTTCTTTGAAATGGTGGGGAGATCCTTCTCCTGGTGTTGACTGGATAAACACTTCCTGAGCAAATCCAACACAGAGGGAGACACTGAGTAGGGAAAGTGTTATATGTGTGTTTTTCTTATGTTGGCGGGGAGATGAACGCGAGGGTGGAAGCTTGACGAAAGCGACGGACGGCCCTCGTTGGTGATATCTTCTCAGGCCGAGCGCTCACCAGAATGACACGATCCTCATGTCTGGAGAATTGAAACTGCCCATGTTGTCTGCTACACACGTGGCCAATACGAACCTTTACCGTAACCATACCGGTGCCTCCTTGGAAAGACGCACGTTAAAATGTTCTGATGCGTGAAGTAGCGTTGGACCTGATACCGAAGCCACGACAACTGTGCCATATAAAAAGTCTTAAACAATCAGACTGAAAACCAACTCAAGAGGAACTGTTTTAGTGGTTGTTGTTTTTGCAGGACATCAAGAGGAGATGCGCGGACTTGGTTGAATTGAGGTCCAACTTATTGTTGCACTATGAACTTGCTTAATTGCATACAAGGTCGATCAGCTCAGCGCCACAATGCTAATACAGACTCTTTCAAACCAACCGGCTTCAACTCTTAACTGTTGTGAAAAGTTTCCCTGTTAGCAGAAATGTTTTAGTTGAGTCATCCTGTTTACGTTTTTTGTTCTTATTCTACTAGGATGATGTTTCACTTTCAGACGTTCAATTAGAAATATCTATTTTTGGTCTTTTGAAATTAGCGACTTTGAAGACTTGTTTTTACTTTTACTTTGAAGGCAACTGTAAATGTATTGCTAGATGTTTTCTAAGATGTCCTTCTAATAAATGTGATCAATCTTACAGTCTGAGCCTCCAGCGTTGTCTCCAGTCCACAGAACAATATACCATACCGTCTACCGACAGGCGTCAGCCGTTCCTGCAAATTAAATGACATCGACAGATCTCTCTGAAACCTCCTCCCACCCTCTCTCTCTCTCTCTCTCTCTCTCTCTCTCTCTCTCTCGGACAGTACGAACATGCTTTCTGTCTTTTCAACATGTTCCTTACATGGAAGATCAAAGCGATCTTACAATTCTTTTCATCCTGAAGTTATTTCCCCCAAAGAATTACTCTCAGTTTCACCACCACTCTGGAACAAATCAGACATGTAGGTCATCAGAAGGGCTGCGCTTTGAGTTTGACTCACAATTTAGCAACAAACACGATTACGTTTTGGACTAGATTGGACTGACCACAACAATTTAATCCATATTTTCTACCAAATTGAAGATTAAAGTGGTAATCCTTTTTTATTTTTTTTATTATTTTACTTTTTTTATTTATTTGTTCATCCATCTTTGTCTCTCAGCCTCGTTGCTGTGATGTTCCTCGCTGCTCTTCCCAGAGATCACCCGTCAATCAAAACCGTTAAAAGCATCACTCCCTGTCTCCAGAGGATAGAAAATAGCAAAACAGGCATTTATCTATATGAAAATGGATTATTACTCAAAACACGGTCATTGTTTTGTGCGGTGCGTTTTAAGAGATGCATCACCTGTTCGCTGCAGAAGAGGATGTGAGCTGACAGCTGGTTTCTCGCTGTCACCCACCCACCTCCTCAAGAGAAAGCTGTAAAGACAAAGAGAGAGAGAGATGTAAGAATAAACAAATGATTCTTGCTCTTTGAAGATGTGAGGCAGCCACCTCTTTCATGTGCTCCCACAGAGGCCCGTCCCCATGTGGACAAAGAGTCGGAGTGAGCATAGTGCCATATTTGATCAGAGAAATCTTCATTAAATCGGTGGTGTTCCCAAGTTGGCAAAGGTTTCATAACTGACTTTCCATTGAACTCAGAATGATGCTCAATATAATGCTTTGCTTTGGAAGACACGTGACAGTCTCGCCTGTATGAGGTTGGGTGAAAATGTTCAATGACGCTCATTGCTCTGCTTCCCAGAGATCACCTGTCAATCAAACGGTGTGTCCAGTACTGTGACGTCTTTCTCCTTGGATTTTCTCTCGATGGAGTTTGAGTTCCTGTAGGTGGCGCTCTTTTCTTTGTCTGTTCAGCCATGGTGGCTATCGCTGCTCACGCTAACCACCCAGTTCTTCTTCTGTTTATTGCAATGCTGCTGCGGGAAATGTAAAGCGCATCACTTCCTGTGCACCAGAGGATTTTTCCTGGGAAAGACCTACCAGACACCAAGAGTTTAAAACAGAAAATGTAAAAGCTTTCATGAACTGGATAGAGGTTGATCACTGATGTGTCAATTAACAATAGAAAGCAGCGAAACGGACATTTATTCATATGAAAATGTTGTAGATTATTACTCAATCATAGTAACACCTTGTTACAATGTTATGTCAGTATTACACATAAAGCCAAGCAGCAGTCAGACCCAGTTTTCCTCAGATGTTCCCAGTGAAAGTTCATTTTTAACTCCATGAGACCCAGATCTCAGGATCTCAGGCCACAGTTAGAAGTCATATCGTCACGGATCCTGGCAGCAGTTCTTCCTCACAGCCCGTCTCTCTGTCTCCGCCCATCCACCTGGTTCCCCCTCCTGTTCCTGCCCAGCCTATCAGAGGAGTCACTCAGTTCCAGCCTCCACACCTGAATGCAATCTGTCATCAGCATTTAGTATAAGTAGAGTCCTGCAATTCCCTGCCAGAACGCTTTAGCTTGCCTAGATGGAAACGGCTGTTATTTGAACCTGTTTTCTGACCAGCCTTTACCCCGCTCCCTGCTGATCCTGTCCGCCTGCTCTCGACTCCGCCCTCCTTTCTCCTGACCACGTTTTTGCCTGTTTTTGGTACCTCAGCCCTGCTGCCTGTTCGGTGTTGACCTGGACTGTCTTGACTACGTTTTGGATCTCACACTGATAAATTGGTGTTGAACTTTGTAGTGAGTCTGTCTGACACGTATTTTCCGTTCTTGTGTAAGTGCCTATTAGTATGAAAGATGATCACCGCGAGCAATGGAATGACACTATGAAATCTAAAGAGCACGTTTTATCATTTCACATTTCATCACGGTTCTTCCTCTGCAAACATAACTCCAAAACGTCTGTTCCTGTAACGGGACATTCCTTCCATTCTCATCCCTCATCCTTTCCATGAGCTTGTGTAATAAAGGCATTTTCTGAGACTTGAGCCAGCGGGACTTGTACAGAAAACAAGGAGAGCATACCACCATGTTAACACTCACTTCTTATTACTGCACTTCCTGATTTTTCATAAGTAAATACCAACAGTTTTATTCCAAGGATATAAAAAGATACACCAGAGAAGTTAAATCTGCTCACTTATTCTGTTCCCATGATGCAATTTGTCAGCAGCTCTTCATCCAACATGAAACCAACATGAAGTGTTGTATACTCTTCTTCTTCACTAAGTATCTAACCTAATGCAATATCTTCTTGCAGTTTGGGATTTACGTGTTTTTACTCTTCTATGAATGAAAAAGGAGGCGCGTGTTGGTGGAAAGCCCATTTAAACTGAAGTCTTACTCTTATAACCAGCCCAATTCGTTCTTCACGTTTAACTGGATTGTGCTCCTTCTTCGCTCTCCCGAAAGTTACAGCAATCTTCCTCAAATAGATAAATCTCCTGCAGAAAAAAATGGGATCAACAAACCTCAGCCATTTCTATATCACCAAAATATGCATGGCGTCTGTATCTGGAATCTGGAGCTGTAGATCACACACTCTGTTGCACAGGCCTGCAGCCAAAAAGTATGTTTGCAGTAATAACCCTGTTAAGGCCTTATTGGGTATATGCTGTTTTGAAAGCCCTGTATATATCAGTAACGTCCACAAACTGCAAAAACCAACAGTAAAAGATCAGTCTAGTCCTACTTGCCAAACTGCAAAAAACTACTAATGCTCTCTATTTAGTGTCTCAAGTCACTGGTAACTAGTTATTTGAGAGGCATTGTGAGTTTCATATGTTACAATACCAGTCGGGTTCTGCTGTACAGCCTAAATGTAGGATAAATGCATGAAGGAGGACTTCTGTGCAGTGGCTACCGCTGTATTTGGCTCCACTCTTACTTAGGAGGTAAAATAAATACTGACAGAGGGAAAAATGAGCTGACCGTCCTTCCCAGACTAACAAATCTAGTTTGACAGTGGATGAGGTTCATGTAAAGATCCAGATGAGGTGCCTCTGTTTCCAGTGAACATACTGTATGTCTGTGGTAACATGAGACACACAAATACTTTCCATGAGTCCATGAGAGAGCATCAGAGAGGCTCTGACTGCTTACCTTCATCTGGTGAAGAGACTCTGGGAGAGGAAGACATCTTTGATTCACACTGAAACGATTCAGAATGAGAAAAAGAGACTAACTTCAACTAACTGATCTTACCGTGATGGAAACAACGGTGTGCAAGAAAAACTGAACGCTTTAATATCGAAAGAGCATTCCCTTTCCAAATACTGACAACGTGTAAATGCTGTTCTTGTTCTTGAGCTGCAACACCTACAGCCAGCGAACTGCAGAGGTCCTGTAATGTCAGTGTGACAGCAGCCAAGTGGAGCCTTTCGAGAACCGGGCTCAAATCGCTTCACAACCGACTGAGAGCGCTCCCAAGAACGCCGCTGCCCCATCAGACAAATCGTTGCTGCTGGAAAAGAAATTAGCAGAGGAATGGAGCAACAACATTAAACGTAAGCACCGGCCTGGACACGTTTCAGCCTCGCAGTCGAGACCCTGGGAATAGAAACGATCCAGTTGGGTGAAACAAACATGAGACATCGTGGTAATGTGCGACTGTAATGTGGGACATGTTCTTTATAGTTTGGTGTCAAAGCCCAGTGGAGCGGGAGATCAATCCATACAGATTCCTTTCATCAGGGGAGACGCTTTGTACTCTGGAAGATCAGCAGCTGCTCCGGGTCTGCAGACAGCCGATGTGAAATTCAGCAGTTAATAACTCTAATAAACTCCAATAAAACTCCAATAAACTGACATGTAACAACAGCTTTGAGTATAATGTAATAAGGTATTACGTTATGAGAAATGTGAACATTGTGTACATTATGAACCTAACGCTGGCCCTTATACCGGCCCCAACAGTATCTCTCATGTTGACCCTGACACTCTCTCCGTTGCTAGCCCGAACTTTCCTCTGAACATCCTGCCATCCATTATCCAGTTTTGCCTGTCTACTGATATGTCACTGCTTGGCACTTTCAATAGAGTTTCCAACGTGTTCAGAGAACTTTCCCTGTCGTTTTTTACCAAGAGTATATATTTGAGGTTCTTAGGTGGAGAATTTGAAACTTGAGAAGGACGAAGACTTGCTGCTGCAGCATTGCTAGGACGCACTAGTGGCTTTGCATCCCGCACCAAGCAGCTTTTTGGCCAAAATGTCAGATGGATGAGAGCTTGAATCATTTCTTTTCTTAACCCCCTGGGGTCGAGCGTCGCGGCTGCACCCCTCCCTGGACGTTCTGCTCAATATCTGTTCTTCTTGTTCTTCTTCTTCTTGTTCTTGTTCTTGTACAAGTTAGAAAATAAATTGAAAATTGAATTGGATAAATGTGCTGCTTGCATCATGCACTTGCTGTAGCTCCAGAAGGGCTCCTAGACTAGGACAGTGCTCTTTTAAAAGGTTATTACACTATGTGTTGAATTTATTACATTATTCAACAAACATTTTTGTCAAGTTCATAATGTAATATCTTATTACATTATGTGCAAGCTGTTGTTACGTTATGCGCTCATGGTTTTATTACATTATGAGCCGTTGACGTCAACATATTTTGATTGGCCTAACTACCAAAAACATATTAACTAGGGATGTGCAGAAGTCTACTTCTTCATAGTCGACTAGTCACTGGGTGGTCTGACGGACAAATCGACTAGTCGGTGTGTACAAAATGCCAAACTTCAACATACTGTTATTTATTACACTTATTATTATTATTATTATTATTACACTCATTTTTCTTACAAAAGAATTACGAAGTACAAAAATAATAATCGCACATCCTCACAAACGGCTTTACGACTAGTCGACTATTTTGGCACATCCCTAACGTTAACATGCACCTCCATCTTCCTCATTGATTGTGACTCTGAACTTCAATCATATGTAGAGTGTGTGTGTGTGTGTGTGTGTGTGTGTGTGTGTGTGTGCATCGCCGCTGTCCAGTGAAAACCTCATTATTTCCAAAATGTCAAGAAGAATAACAGCTTGGTGCATTTTTTGAGTTCATGCGGGGGTTTTGAAAGGGTTTCAAAAGACCAACGGCGGTAGAATTTTCTCAACCCATGTAACCCTTCAACTATAATCTTCCTGGCTCAATAATTTTGCTGTTAAATTTCTATAGCATTAATTGCTACAGTTCTTTAATATACAGGGCTGGATAGCCAGAGGAAGAATATACTTTAATGTCACAATATAAAGGTTCCTACACCTTTTTAGTTATTCAATTCCATGACTTTTCCGAGGCTATTCCGTGACGTTTAGCACAATTTCCATGATCAATATTTGTCAGTCACTCAGGACCGATACTAACAGGAAGTTTCTGATTTGTTTTCATTCCTCAAAGGGAAGTGGATCAAGCAAGCAGCTTTCACATTAAACATTTCACACGTTATCAACAAATTTCCAACACTATGTGTACATGTCCCACAACCTTTCCAGGTTTTCCGTGACAGGACTCCTGAATGTTTTTTGGTCTGAGAATGTCGAAGAGCTCTGGCACCCTCAGCTGGCAGATCGCGGAACTGCAACAAACCGTCTCGTGTTGAATTATGAAAATGTGTTGTAGGTGAACAAAATGTGAAAACATCAATTGCTAAAATACACTTCAAGATGGTAGTTTTTGTCACGGCAGCCTTAGCCTCTCCTTCAACTAAGCAGGTGAGTGTAATGCTGTCCTGCAGGATCAACACACTCCATTCATGTATCACCAAATTGTGGATCATACACTCCCTTGCAACCAAAACGTGTTCATAGGCACATCGGGCTCCAGATAAATTTATATTGTACAGGATTATACCTATTCTTGTGTATAGGAATGTCCCTGTACATGAAAAGCACTAATACCTTTAAAGGGTCTTAACATCTTGGGCAAAAGGTGTCACTAACAGTATCTACTGTTCATTTTAAGCATTGATGTGTTTCAGATGAGCTGGTTCAGCTTGTTAGTTGGTCTTGTTCCGTCTCCAAATGTCAGGATATCGGCAATATTCAGCAGCGACGTAGTCAAGGAGCTCACAGATGGCGAGACATTTGCTCCACAGTGGGCCAATACTGCAGCATCGGGGTGCCTGGTGTGTTATGTCATATTCGGTGGACTAAGCAATTTTAAGCGTTTCTGAAATCTTGCAACTCAACAGCCAACAAATATAGCATAAGACCGAAATATGGTTGGTTGTGACATGGTTTTATATTTTGATTAAAAAAATATTTTCAAATTCTTAATACTTCATTTAAGCAGAATGCAATTCCAAATATTATATTTATTTAAAAAACAGAACCTCAACATTTGGCTTTTCTGTGTTGATTTACTGATGCAATCCAAAAGTTTTCTTAAAAAAGTTGTTTTTTAATAAAAGAATAAAAGTGCAAGGGGGAAAAAAAAAACACAAAAACAAGTTGTTTTTTATATAAAAATGGTTTTAACAATTCCATTTTTCAGTATAAAACATTACAGAATCCGAGGCCAATCAAACAAATTCACTGTCACCATTTGAAATAATCATAAATTCCCCAGTCAAACGTTCTACAATAACATACAAAGTTTTTTTTCTTCCGTTATGGGGTTTTCCGGGTTTTTTTCCTAGTTATGGGAAAATATTACAATAACACAAAGCCTAACAATCACTCTTCGTTAGCTATAATATTAATAATAAAAAAGAACAAATGTGAATTCCTGGTCCGATCCAAGCCCCCACATTTCTGGTCAACAAGGCATCTATGCAGTCTTCTGCTGGCCCTTCTTCCCGATGAGGGATTTGTGGATGTGGGGGATCACACCTGCAAAACAACACAGCGGTAAGACAGGTGAAGAGAGGCTGGTCGAGAGACCGTGAGAAAGGATATTTGAGCTGAATATGCAGAATGAATAGCCCTGATGGATACCAAGATGTACATCTATGTGTGCATTTATGCAAGTATTGTAGAATATGTAGTGTTGTGATCAAGACAAGCAAGAAATGAAAAAGGGGGAAAAGCTGAAAATCCATAAGAGGTGTGGGCTCTGAACTCACCTCCTCCAGCGATGGTGGCCTTGATGAGCGAGTCCAACTCCTCGTCACCACGGATGGCCAGCTGCAAGTGACGGGGAGTGATACGCTTCACCTTCAAGTCTTTAGAGGCGTTGCCCGCCAACTCTAGTACCTTGGAGGAAAAATACCAGAAATGAATGCAAACAGGCCCACTTTGATACACCTACTGTTCCACATACAAACACACCTCTGATGCATATGACATCCAGTAGCATGCAAGGCAATCACAAACATGCAATTTGTAGGGATGTCTTACTTCAGCAGTGAGGTACTCGAGGATGGCTGCACTGTACACAGCTGCTGTGGCTCCTACACGGCCATGGCTAGTTGTACGGGTCTTCAAGTGCCTGTGGATACGACCCACGGGGAACTGACAGGAAAGAGGACAGTTGTTAGAGGCCAAGAGAAAAACAAAGCCTGCGGATTCTGTTATCAATGAGGGAGGCTATAAATGCAGGCAAAACAAATAAATGACAGTCACACGTGGTGCTACAAGGAGGTGTTGAGTTTTACCTGCAGTCCAGCCCTCTGGGAGCGTGACACTGCTTTGGCCTTAGCTTTGCCACTGTCCTTTCCTGCCTTGCCACCAGCCTGCATGGGGATAAATTAAAGAACGTTACAACACAAACACGCAAGTTATTAAAGACTTCAAATCACATAAATGAGAGCCATATAAGATTGTGTCCAATTTGGTTGTCACAACGTTTTAAGTCTCAGCCACAGCAAAGAGCAGAATCATCTTGAGTTCCTGTGTGGTTTCCTAGCCAGACTAAGCCCAGACCAAACAAATCAATGTCTCCTTTTAAATTCAAGTTGCCAGTGAGTGTAAAAAAACAACAACATCATAACATTGTCTGAGCCGGTAAAGTCAAGTTAAGAGTCAATTGAAGTCGACACTACTAATAAAAGCACATAACGTTAGCACTCTAATATGTATAAACGGCCTGTTTGACGGAAACACTTTCCCGCCAATCAAAGTAGCAGCTGACTAACAAATCAAAAGCGTAACGGCGGACTCATTAGCAATTGAATGCAAAAAGTTTGCAATAAACATATTTGATGAAGTAGCAAATAAGCAACCACTCTGGAAAATTGGAAGTGTCAGAAGCCGTCAAAGAGCTGGCATCAATAACCCCGCGACGTACGGCAAATAGCCGCGCCGCTTTAACTGACGTTACAGCTAAGGTTAAGTTTTCGATTCCCGGTAACCAGATTCAACAAAAAAAAGTTTGCTACAAAAAGTCACGTTGCAGCATGGAAATCGTGCGCAATTAGTGTTACCATACTCAATGTATACACAGTCCCTTTGCTATACAACAAGCCTTATCGACCAGCTCTCAAATAATAACGTTAGCCAGCTGCTCGTCAAATAACGTTAAACCAGGGAAATGGTTAGCCGCAGTAGCTTGCTAACGGTGGCTAATCCACCTTTCAGAGAGGCTAAGGTAAGTCAAACACACTGGCCACGCCATTTATGATCAGAGTACATTATGATTGTTTTGCCACAAGTAGGCAAAAGAGCAACTCGCAAAAAATAAAGCAGCATATATCTTGTCGGGAAGTCGTAAACTCGAAGTCACCGGGCTAACGTAAACGCTAAAGTGTTAGCTGACAGTTAGCGCTTTAGCAAGCTTTTAAACCACACACGTTCTGGTCGAATTTGCACAGTTCAATTTCAACCAGCATTATTTTACAGTTCCACCAGAACTACAGAAAAAATATACCAAGAACCCCCGCAACGTATTAGCAATAAACAACCAGCCCATACCATTTTTCCGTGTCGTTATTTGATTGTAGGACCGAGTGGATCGCAAATAATTTCGGCTCCCGAAAGGAAAGAAACAATAAACCCTTTCGCAAATCTTTGCGTGCGACCCCTCGCGGGTGTAGATAATAACCAATCAGAATCCCTGTTGTTACTTCGAATCTCTTTTTAGACCAATAGCCGCTCGCCTTACAGAACATTACCCATCCCCCACCCTAAGATCAGCATGCCCCTTTGCGCACGAAACCAACAAGTAGGCGGGACTGTCGGTGATTCAGTTGGAAGAGTGTCCTTCCAGGGGTACCAGTCCCAACAAACATACAAAATACATTAACAGGAGGCCACAGTTTAGATAAAACACTTTAGTTGTACTGCCCGGATACTGGTGACATTTTGAAATTATATTGCATTTGTATTGACATTGCGTCTGCACGGTGGGTTTGTCAAATGTTGGTGCACCGACGAACAAATTCCCCTGTGCAACAACAACAGCATTCTTGGTGCTCGCAGGGACAGCTCAGGGCTAACAGTGCTCTTCAGTCCCTCGGTTCCTTGAAGAGTGGAGGGGGGGCGCCGCAACTAGCCGTTAAACATTTTTTATGCTGAACTGAAGGCCAATTATGGATTGTTAATACAATATGTACTCGAATGTCATCCAGTGGGCGGGCCGGGTTTCCTTGACATGCAGGGAAATCCGCCAGTGAAAACGCACGCTTTCCATCTGATGTTGTGATTGGCAGTCGCGGCGACCAATCGGGACTCAGTAGCGAGCGTCCGGTTTCTCCGCGAGCTCGGCGAACAAGGGGGGGTCAAAGATACGCAGAGAAACTGGCTGCTGGTGGCGAAGATGGCGGATGGGGACAGTGGCAGTGAGCGCGGTGGCAGCAGCGGTGGCGGAGGGGGAGGTGGCAGCGGATTTCAGCACTACCAGCGGGAACCGGAGACCCAGGAGCTGGCCTCGAAGCGACTGGACATTCAGAATAAACGGTTCTACCTGGATGTAAAGCAGAACGCCAAAGGCCGGTTCATCAAAATCGCCGAGGTCGGCGCCGGGGGCTCGAAAAGTCGACTGACCCTTTCTATGTCAGTTGCAGCAGAGTTTCGTGACTATCTGGGAGATTTCATAGAGCACTACGCCCAACTTGGGCCTAGCAGCCCGGAGCAGATCGCTCAATCATCCGGTGGGGATGACACTGGGCCTAGACGGGCCTTGAAGAGCGAGTTCCTGGTTCGAGAGAACCGAAAATACTACCTCGATCTGAAGGAGAACCAACGGGGGAGATTCCTCCGGATCCGCCAGACCGTCAACCGTGGGCCCGGTTTTGGAGTCGGGGGAGGTGGTATCCCCGGGGGAGGCATGCAGTCCGGACAAACCATCGCCCTCCCTGCCCAAGGCTTAATAGAGTTCCGTGACGCCTTGGCCAAGTTGATAGATGATTACGGGGGAGATGACGAGGAGCTGGCCGGCGGCGGAGGGGCCGGGGGCTACAGTGAGCTTCCGGAGGGCACCTCTATCATGGTGGACTCCAAGCGGTTCTTCTTTGACGTGGGATCTAACAAGTATGGAGTTTTCCTGAGGGTGAGCGAAGTTAAGCCCAGTTACAGAAACTCTATTACCATCCCATTCAAGGCATGGGGCAAGTTCGGCGGCGCGTTCAGCCGCTATGCCGAGGAAATGAAAGAGATCCAGGAGAGGCACAGGGATAAAATGTATGAGAGGAGAGCAGGAGAGGAGTCGGAGGCGGACGACGTGGACGACGATTGATCAAGCTGGCTGCTTGTAATCAAGCTGACAACATGATGCAAAGCCTGGAGAGAGAGATAGAGAGAGAGAGAGAGAGAGAGGGGGGAAAGAATATTTTGTGCATGACGAATCGAACTCAAAATGATAAAACAACGGAGTAAATAAAAAGTATATTTGACTGAGAAATTACTGTCTATATAAGAGAATCGTGTTCTAAACTTTTAGGTGGATGTTATAGCTAAATGAGTGCGGACTGCAGTAGCCAGCTCCTGTATGAGATTCCCCATTGATGAGAAAAAAATATTATTAATATTGATTGTCCATTTGATAACTTCACACATGTAGCCCAGCAAATTAAGTTTGACAGCGCTCAAGTCACAGCAGTAGGTTACCAGTCCCACTTGACCAATATCCAATGGTAAGAGCTCACCTGGATCTGACCTGTAGCCTATATTAATAATAATAATATGATGATAAGTGTGAAAAGTGTGATGTATTCAAACTAAGAGGCGTGGAGAAGGCACCTGCATCACCTACCATGGCTGTGTGTGTTTCGTGACCTGTACAGTTAGCCCAGATAGATCCACTGTAACTTTGTTTGACAGTACCAGAGCCACTGTCTCAGCTATGGGGGGCATCCTTGGCATTGCAGGACGACCGCTCAGCAAGGTCCCGCAAGGCGATCTGTTTAAAGCACACGACTCATTTGAACTCTGACCGCCACCTGGTTCTGTCAAAGCAGGATGGCCGTCCAAACGGGATCCTTCAGGTGCCAACCCCTGCTCCGATAGCTGAAAGGCAGTGAATGGTCAATGCTCGCGTGGCTTGTCGTGTCTCAGGGCCGGCATGTCCCACGTATGGGTATTTTTTTTTTGGAATTACCTGTGCCTGTACATCATCCTCAAGAGGTTTTGAGTGTATATCTGCTCAGCCAGTCACTGCGGTCAAGAGCCCGTAGCAACTGATGACGTCTCACACGATGCAGGCCCACGTTTGACCCCCGACCCTCCCTCCTCGAGGGTCGCGGTGAGCTAGGACCTCTAGCGCTGGTCATAATTTCAGAGTTGATTATCAAAGCTTAAAATTGCCGGGCTTGAGCTATAGTCTCAAGGGATTTCAAGGTGCACCATTTGGATCCTTTAATCTTGAACTCAGACCATTAACGACTGAAGCAATATTTCAGTCTGATTGTAAAAAAAAAAAAAATTTGGTGCTTTTGGAAAACAACCCACAGTGGGGTGCTGTATCTAAAAGAAAAAAATACAAAAAAAGAAAAAAAAATACTGGAAGAGATTTACTTACTAAAAGATCAAGTATAGATAGAATTATTTTTCAAAAGAGATATATTGAAATATGTCTAAGAAATATGAGAAATTTATTAGATAACGCTGCCTAAAGTGGCTTATTTAAAACACTAAACTTGGATGCAACTGTCCGGGGTGATATTTCATACCTGCTTTTTTCCTAACATTTCTTTTATTCCTTAGAGGAAATTTAAGAAGAGTACAAAAAAAAAAAATTGATAAACGCAGTATATTATTAGCAATTTCTAGAAACGACCTCATTCATATAGCGTGTCAGCTAACACTCAGCACTCCAGTTCACTTTACATAGCATCAAGTTGTCCCCTCGTCGCAATCCACCCGTTTTACCATGTTTTGTCACAAATTGGCTTTCCATCAGTTGCCATAAGACGCAAACATAAACATCTACAATCATCGACATTGTCTTTTGTGCTCCTTTTTGAATATGATCTTTTTTTTGCATGCCTGCTCTTAACGCGGAGCCGCTTTGTGTTCTTTTCTTTTGCATACTCTGATTGCTGTATGATGGTATTTATCCATTTTGTGCGCGGTTTCAAGTTTTCTTTCTGTATTGCAATGGAGAAAAAAAAAGGTTCAAAGTTTACTTCTCAGCCTAATAATAAAAAAAAAAGCCACAAAATTCCCACGCTTTGGGGAATGTCACTTTCATTGTCCCACTTCCTTTGGTGTGTAAACCTCTCGTTGAATTTTACTTTACCCCCCTTCGACACAGCAGAGAATTCGCCATACAAAAAACATCTGGGAGCAATAGTTTTTTCTTTTCTATTGATATGAATATACTATATATAATATACACATGAGATTGAACTACATCCTTCTTCCTGTACTGTGTTACGTGAAATGGCAGCTGTTTCAGTCGTGTGTTCTGCTGTAATATTCTACCAAGTTCCTTTCAACGAGAAATAAAAAAAGGTTTTTGCTCAGGAGAGGTGTGGTGTTTTTATCCTCCCACATAGGAAAGACCAGTTCTGTTTATTTGAGGGTGTTTGTGTGTTTGTGCTGGTCAGTGTCGTAATGGTTGGTGGATGGGCGGCTTAGTCAGCAACAGGTGCCTCTTGAGAATAACCCAAGAGCCTCTTTCTACCAGACATCTGTTCCCTCTTCTCCCTTCATCTGAACTCAATACAGTCAGACAAGTGAAGGGTTTCATTTCAACTGACTGGAAGTTCATTCCTCAGTATTTTATAAATACAGAATATTCCCACCTCAAAAATGTTATTTTGTAAGCAAATGCATTAAGATAGCTAGATCAATAATATTCTCAATGGCTTTTATTACTCATCATTTATCCTTTACTCATATTACTCATCACAGTACAGTACTGTGCAAAAATCTGTAAAGCGAAGATGCTTTAAAAAAATAATGAAATGAAAAGTTTCTAGATATCAAAACATTACAAAAACATCTAAGACCAAATTTATATATATAAAAAATGACTTAGGTGCAGTACTGTAGATGTCAGATCAAATGGTGTATATCACACTTTGCAGTGAAACGTATCAAGTACAATTAAAGTACAATATACACAAATATTTTCAGTGCTCATTCATTTGAAATGGAAAGGTGATAGAAGTGTATTGCCACGAGAAACTATAAGACCAACTTAGACTAAATGTTACGTTTCCAGTGCTATAGTCAAGGGTGTATGCAGGCACACCGTGTTCCCACCTCTTTCCCATGATACAGTACACCCATCTATCAGTCTATTTACTATGGTCTTACATTAGACAGGGTGGTGTCATCTACTACCTCACCACCGCCTACATATCTTACAAATACCCCACCGCAGACGCCTACATGGTGGAGGTCAAGAGGGCAGCACGTCAATGGCCAGTCGGTGGGTGTTCGGTGTTAAAAGTGGAGGAAGTTACTCAACTGTCTAGTCTGTCAAGTCACAGACAAGGAAGATTCCTGTGGTTGAAAAAACCCCTGAGGGACAACAGTCCACCAAGTATCAGGTGATTCACACAAAGCACTTTTCTTTTTTTACAGTTTTTAAAAATGTACAGTATATCACAGTAATGTCAAATAGCCTGGTTGTGCACTGGAATAGCGGTACCATTTGGAGAAGCTAACTAAGTTTCAGCTGGTCAGCTGAGTCCTGAATGCGACGTCAGACTTCAGATGTTCATATTAGGCTTACACAGCAGATCTTGGTGACAGTTGTGCTAGAAAAACAGCTGACCTTGCATGGTCCTGCAACGATGGCATCACAGAAGCCATCACTGAAGGCCATCGCACAAATATTGCACAACACGTTTCACAATACACATGTACTGGGCGTTAGCTTCCAAGGAAAATGCCTACATCGGCTCCACCATCATCTGTGTGGTGTCACGAACCATGTTTGTGACAGTCTAAAGGGAAAGTACTGGAAGGATCACACCCAATGTGACTGCAGAACTGTCTGGAAATCTGTCTGTCAGCATCCAGAGGAGTCTAGCGAAGCCCTCCACAGCGTGCCCTGACGAGCAATCCTATTAACACTGTCGAGAACCATTCATACTTTATGTGACTGAAACCAACCGCCGCCGTGCAATCGGTGAGAGCCCTGAAAAAAGGTTTAATGTGACAACTTCAACAGGAAACACGCAGAAACCAAATGACCTTGAAGACTCATCACCATGCTCCATCGCCTGACATAAAGCTGCAAGTCTATGAGGCTGCAGCTCCAGGCTGCGTGATACTGGATGATGACCGTTCCCTTGATAGTGTCGTATCACACGTTTCACCACAGTGTGCATCGTGTGATGATGATGCTAACGGTACACATACCCTTCCATTGACATAAACACATACCAACCCCAGTTCTTCCTCCCTGCATTACACACAGCCTCCATGACCTCTGAGCGCTGAGTGATGAACCGTGAGTGTGTGTGCGAGAGAGCACTAATGTGTGTGAGTCAAGGGCATGTAATACCACACTAGGCCCTGTGCCAGTGAAAGAAGGGATTATTTCACACGGCCCCGGTGTCCCGCTGGCCTGCTTCGGAGATACGAGCCACGCTAAGCTGCCCGTCCATCACCCTGAGCAGGCGTGGAGTGTGAGGTACCGAGGGAAGGAAGCTGTGCTGAGGATATTCTGTCTATGGGGGGGGGGGTTATCATAACAGTTATATTCAATCACATACACACAGCATGAGATGTCCAAACCCACCTCAAACCCAACACCTGCACAAATGCACCCTGTGATGGAGAGGTGAGAGGCTGGAGGTATATCCTGTATGATTTGACATACTCATTTCACCACAAATGAAAATGCATCACAAGGCAACAGCTTAAATGGCTGTCAGTAGCAGCTTAATGCAGCAATATCAAATGTTCGTTTTGTTGGTGTTTCAATCCTCGCACAAACCGAAGGCTACTGAGGAAAGTCAATTTATGTTGAAGGAGCTATGTGTAGCATTTTGTGTTCCTCAACTTTAAGACAACATTTCCCATTCCCAGTCACAAAGAGGATACCTCATCATAACTGTGTTGATATGTGTGACAGTGATGCAATAGTTGCAACACGAGGTGACGAGGTTTAGCCATACATAACGCAACGGCTGTCATGACCACCACTTTACCAGGATTGCTTAATTGTTTAGTTCAACTGAGCAATACAGCTGAGTATCATCAATATATCAGCAAAAGCAGATGCCTTGCAGGCTCAATTTCAAGAGGTAACAAAGAAAACAGCATCGGGCCAAGAATTGAGCCTTGAGGCACGCCGCATGTAGTCAACAAACTCGAGAGAATTTGTCAGTTAATCTGTAATCACTAGCGTCAAAGGGATCCTTATCGGCTCATTGAGGTGTTTATGAAAAGCAGACAGACAGACAGACAGACAGACAGACAGACAGACAGACAGACAGAAACAGGAAATATCCAATATCCTCCTCAACATCCTCCTTTCAACTTTCCACTCAAAGGATAATCAAGTCAAACCAACAAAATAATCCTTGCTGATGTATACTAAGCAATAATTCTAATGATAAGTTTTCCTGCGCCATTGTGTGTGTGTGTGTGTGTGTGTGTGTGTGAGAGAGAGAGAGAGATAGTGTGTATGCGTGGGGCAGAGTGTGAGACAGGTGGCACTCCGGGTTGGTGAAAGGCTTTTCCCTCCCGCTGGGTTTCCTCTTTGGCCTGCCTTAATACGCTGCATGGTTAAAATCCAGCAGCACTGCCCGTGGCAACAACAGGCTCGCCAACCTAACCCCGGGGGCAACAAAGAGAGAGTGAAAGAGAGGGGATGGGATGGGGGGAGGGCAGAATTAGAGAGAGAGAGAGGAGGAAGACGATGGAGGAGAAGAGTTAGGTGGTGAGAGCGCGGATCCCATGCCTGCCTAGCAAATATCCCATAGTAGTGAATGAGGGGCTTCTGAGCTATTTTTAGCCGGTGTTGCCATGTGTGGGGAATGTTCTCCGCTGAGATGCCGGGCCGCCGCTGCGCTCTCAGGCTAACTGTACATTTTCTACGCACATGACACGGCGTCATCCCAATCCCATGCATGAATGGAGAAAATGATCAGCTCGATTCCACAGAAGAGCTGAGAGCTGCAGCACAACAGAGTAACCCTCCCTCCCTATAGCTCTCTCTGTATCTCTATCTATATCTATATCTACATCTCTATCAATATCTATATCTATATCAATATCTATATCTATATCTATTTCTATATCTATATCTATATCTATATCTATATCTATATCTATATCTATATCTATATCTATATCTATATCATATATCTATATCTATATCTATATCTATATCTATATCTATATCTCTATCAATATCTATATCTATATCTATATCTATATCTATATCTATATCTCTATCAATATCTATATCTATATCTATATCTATATCTATATCTATATCTACATCTCTATCAATATCTATATCTATATCTATATCTATATCTATATCTATATCTATACCTGTCTCCCTGCCTTGTCCAAAACATTTCATTGTACAGTATGACTGTAAGTGATGCTGCACCTTTGACAATAAATGACTTGAACTTGAACTTGAACACACACGGTGACACACACA
>CABFOQ010050643.1:0-12683 GCA_900660455.1 Gephyroberyx darwinii
GGCCCGGGATGCAACGCCACCTGCCAGTGCACCAACGGGGCAGAATGTAACCCCGCAGATGGATCCTGCACCTGCACACCCGGCTGGCAGGGGGCGCTGTGTGACCAACCATGCCCGGTGAGTGCCTGAAAAAGGCTTGATAACACAATTAACGCTTGCCACCTAATATCAAAAGGTACATACGGAAACGTTGGGTTAGTGTTGGGGTAGAGAATGTCCTGGACGCAAAAACACATCAGACTCCATACAAAAATAGAAAAGAAAAGTGTATTTATTCTTTATTTAGTTAAGTAGACACATGAAGCTTTGTCTTTGATAACAATAACACACAATCCACACAGAACCATAATATAAATGTACCTGGCAGTTCTGACTGGACAATCTGTATCAGCAGTGTTGTCCAGCTTTTTTATCCCCCGCCTCACCTTGTGTATGATTAAATCTGTGTTTTGGATGTGTATCTCACTTGTCTTTGTCGTGCCAACCGGCCACGCTGTCTGTACACGTTGCCAGCGTAGTATTTTATTTGACTCTGACTGAGTTGGCCGAGTGCTGAAGAGATTCCCCTGACGGTGCTTTGCGCATTGGCGTTTGTTCACATGTACAGATGGGCACGTTTGGGCCAGGCTGCCTGAAGAGGTGCGATTGTGTTCACAACGACGGCTGCCAAGCTACCAGCGGGGAGTGCCAGTGTCTGCCAGGTTGGTGGGGTAAGTAATGACGCCCTCCTGGTTCCCCTGCCAGCTTGGCTTTGGTACCAGAGATAAGTCTGGTCCAATAGTATTGAATGAGCCACAGGTTTTAACCCTACTCTCTTTCTGATCCTCATCCTGATTGCACTGATCTTTATAGTGCTCCCCCCCCCCTTCCTGAACTCAAGTCTGAGTGTCCGATATGAACCAATATACAGGATATGATGTTGTGCTCTTAAACTAGGGAGACCACCTAGATAGAAACTTGGCTCTATTCAAGGGTGTAAATTTGATTTGGAAAGTGGTGCTGACAGATTGGTGGGGGGTCTGGGGATGCTCGACCAGAATAAAAAATATGTTTTAACTCACATTTCCTGCAATTCTACACAATATTTTATGATTGTGTATTCAGCACAAACCTTTAGACACAATTAAGTTTAAAATACAATCAGAGTACACATGTACTTCTGAACCATGTCATTCGTGCTCCTCTTGTTTGGCCAACTACTAAATAATAGCCGGCATATGATATCAAGCTTTTGTCCGTTGTAATTCTCACTTCTGTTGTGCTCTAAGTTGGCCAGCTAGACTCGGCTCTTGGCTCTCGGCTCTTCTTACACGTCACTAGATTTTCAATTAAACCTCCACAACCATCATATTTTTTCTGTCTCTTGTCATCCATGCTGTTCGATCCCACTGCCAACTGGGATGTGGTGCAAAAGACACTCGGCAGTAAAATGGTAAACATTTTGTAGGGATAATAACCTGTTGGTTAAAAAAAACAAAAGAATTCTACCTAATAATAAAACATATATATATTGATATAGAGTATTCAAACCCCTTGACTTTTCCTGTGCTATTAAGTTTCAATTTCAAAGCACATTTATTTGGGATTTTTCATCTGAGTTGCATGCAAAGCACTCTATTCTATTCTATTCTATCAAAGTGAAAACAAAATTGTCGAAATTTGGAAAGGATAAATTGTAATTGTAATTGTTGAAAGTATAAAATTAAAATGACAGAGAAAGCACGTTTCAAGTATCAAGTATTCACCCCCTGTTCTTGTTCGGGGTAAATTGCCACACTAGCAAAAATGCGTTCAACATTTGGGATCATCGTTACTCAGATGTCATTTTATTATTCTGAACGTTTCCTTTCAACCTCGTTATGAACTTGTCTTTCTCGCTAACAAAGCTGAGACCACCCTGGACAGGTCGCCAGTCCATCACAGAGCAAACACTTCACACTTATGGGCAATTTAAAGTCTTCAATCCACCTGACTTGCATGTGTTTGGACTGTGGGAGGAAACCGGAGCACCCGGAGGAAACCCGCTTCCACCACTCGATCATCCATGTCTCTAAATGTTTCCCCCAGGTACCCGCTGCAGCGAGCCGTGCCCAGAGGGCCTGTGGGGGCGCCACTGTAACCAGACCTGTTTCAAGCGCTGCCCTAACAGCGACACTTGTCTGAGGGACACTGGAGCCTGCGTCTGTCGGCCCGGCTACTGGGGAGTCACCTGTCAGAACAGTGAGTGTTGTTGAGGCAAAAATCAGATCAAATCGAACCCTGAAGTGTGTTTGATTTAGTGTGTCACTGTGGCGTTTTCACTTCTCTCTCTCTCAGAATGTAGAGCTGGTATGTTTGGTGACCAGTGCAGCATGTCGTGCCCATCCTGTGGCCAGTCCTACCGCTGCCACCATGTGACAGGCGAATGTGATTGTCTCCCAGGATACACTGGACCCCACTGTGACCAAGGTCAGCAATGATCAGCTGTGTCTTTTTTTTTGATTGGTAGAAATCATCTGTCACTCCTACTTTGCTTTGTAAACCATTGATCAGTGAAGCTCAGTGGAGGCGGGGCTTTAACTGGTGAATCTGTGTGGTTTCCAGTTTGTCCAGCCGGCTACTACGGCAGGCAGTGTTCAGAGGTGTGTATTAACTGTGCCAACAACTCGACGTGCGACCACCGGGACGGCCACTGTGAGTGTCTGCCTGGCTGGACCGCAACTGACTGCTCCATACGTGAGTGTAACATGTTTACATATGTACTGTTGGGTACCAATGCTGTCAGCATCGCCAAAGTATTGATAATTGCAGTGAAGAAGGCCTGATGTTTGTTCTACATGTCAGTAAAAACTCATTTATAAAGATACAAAACAGGAAAAAGGCAAGAAAGGTTTCCACAGTTGAAACAACAAAACTACACATCATAAAATAGCTTTTTTTTTTTTTTTAACACAAATTCATATAAACCCAGTAAAGATACATTATTATCCCTGCACACTAGTTAAACCCATATTACACGTGTCTGCCCGGTTCTCAAACACGTGGATCTCATGCAACGCCTGTGCCTCGTGTCCTCCAGCCTGTAGTCCGGGGCGGTTCGGTCCGTTCTGTACCCAGACCTGCTCCTGTCCGACCAACATCGTCTGCGACCGCTACACCGGGGGTTGTGTGTGTGAGACCGAAGGAGGCGACTGCAAACAAGGTACAGACACAAACGAGCGGTCCCGTGAGTTTGTGATACAACCTGCACTGAGAATAAAAACGTATTCAACCCGTTTACACCCACAACAATGTCTCTTTTCCCTTCGTATGGGATGATAGCTTCCCACTGGATTCACCTGGTCATGTTTCATGGAAGGTGTGGGTGATCCTGAACATTACTTTGATATTCCATCTGTGAGATTTATGACCCAAAATGAAAAAAACCTGCCCTGCTTCCTCTCCCAACTGTGTGCTTGTTCCATTTCAGGGTAACTAATGAACACTGCTCTAGTTTTTGGTGCTTGAGCTTTCTGCCCGCCCCCTCCTTTTTCACAGACTCGACAGAGCTATCAGGGAGTGTGATGGTGCCTCTCCCCCCCGGTGAGAGGGAGTCGTGGGGGGCCATCGCCGGCATCGTCGTGCTCGTCATCCTCGTGGTGTTGCTGCTGGCTCTCCTGCTGCTCTACCGCCGCCGGCAGAAGGACAAGCAGAACAACACACCTACCGTCTCCTTCTCCACCGCACGCACCGTCAACTCCGAATACGCCGTCCCAGGTACAGACGGCTACGTTTCACATACAACACACCGCAGCAACGGGGCGGCCTCAAAGATGTGAAGAGATTAGGTCCAAAATGAGACAAACGCTAACTACACTGACCAAGTGAATTTTTAAAGGTGATAGGTGGCATTTCTCCATATAAATGTATCTTTGTCAAATTACTTACTGGAAACTAATGAGTCCATGGTGAAGATGATTTCTTTACTGAAGAGGATAAACACGTTGGAAGTGATTTTTCCATCGGCATTTGACTCGTTCCACCGTCTGCTACTGCAAGAAACTCTTAAAGCTTTATCTGCGTTTGTCTCAAAATGAATGTGGTAATGATTAATGCTAAAATTGCTAATATAGCACCTTTAAATGTTAAGATACCTTATGATCCTTGCTTGCAGAACAGTGAAATGCTAGAGAGCAAAACCATTTGAAATATTGAGCGCTGAACATGAGAGTTACAATTAGTTTTCCTCAATGGATTTACAGTTTGATGTTCAGATGTTATGGTTGTCCTCAGTTCATCAGTGATATTATTCCATGTATCTGCTTTGGTTTTCAGACGTTCCTCACAGTTACCACCACTACTACTCCAACCCCAGCTACCACACACTGAGTCAGAACCGGCCGCCTCTGCCGCACCTTCCCAACAACCACGACCGCGCCATCAAAGTGAGTGTCATCTCTGTTACACCGCTTCAGTCCCGTGACACACCGGGCAAACTTTTTGGTCAACCAAGCAGGGGAATTGATGTGGGTACTATCTAGGCAATAGGAAGTCACCATGTAATCAGTGCCAGAGTGCTGAGATGTCTCCTTGAGATATGTTACCCAAAATGCTCCTCCAGTGCATCACAGACCTGAGTCATTACTGTTCATTGCCATTACTCCAAATGCATATTTTACTGGGCACATTTCCTCCACATTGATTCATTTTGATTGGCTATTCTTTGTGTCTGTCAAGCAGAACACCAATAACCAGCTGTTCTGCAGCTCGAAGAACATGGAGAGGGAGAGGCGGGGCCTGTTTGGGGTCGAGAGCAACGCAACTCTGCCTGCAGACTGGAAACACCACGAGCCCCGCAAAGACGCAGGTCTGCCGTTTGATCCAGATTCAGTTGCACTACAGTTGAGGCGTTTAGCTGACGTGAATGTGGAGAGACTTGCAGCAGTAGAATAAGTTTAAAATCCTGGATTAACAGTAGTAAGGAGATTTATTAAAAATCGGCTTGTATGAGCGCTGCTGATATAATGGAGGTTCCTCCCTGACCACAGCTACATAAAGTGTCTGTAAATCCTGCAAAGGTTTTTTATTTTCACAATTTATTTATTCATTTCATCGTTCAGTTAGTTTTTAGTAAATTCATTCTTCATTAAAAGTGTATCCTAGAGTTTCCCCTAACACTGAATAGATGTAGTGGGTCACCCTGATAACTCACCTAAAAGAATTTCACTAGTCTGGGTGATGGTCTGTCTGGAGGAAAACACTGAATACTTTCATACTATTCATATAAATTATTCATATATATATTATACTATAAACTAGTCAAATTTAAAGTATATCGGCACAAAAAAGTCGAATGAAATCCAAACATCCAAGCCAGTAGATATAATAAAACAATATTACTGACCCTAGTAGGATCATAAACGACAGAGAAATTCAAGGAAATACAATAAGAGCTGAGAAGAAAAGGTAGAAGGTTTTTCACATTGATAAAACTTCATCGTCCATCACATTTCCAGTGGACAGAAAATCATTTTAGACAAACAGACAGAAACACAGTTAATCTGAGACAATAAAAACAATAAGGACATCATAAAAAACAATCCGTGCGTGGCGAGCGTTCACTCCCTGCCACGCCATCACCTGGTATTGATTGTGCATCTATCCAAGACAGGAGATCTGCTTTCTATTAGTTTGCCATAAATGAAAATAAAGATGCCGGATTTGTCTTTTAATGTTTCCAGGAGCTTTTGGGATCGATCGGAGTTACAGCTACAGTGCCAGCCTTGGGAAATATTACAACAAAGGTAGTCTATCACCCTGTTCTCTTATTACCTGTCCTATCATCTGCCCTAGAAACATGGGAATACCAAAACTACGGAGACAATCAGACGCTACGTAATGCCATATCTGCAGTTACATAAGCATTACATAGATATTAGCTGCATACATGTGTTGATCTTGAGCTTTTGATGGCTCATATCTTGAACAGATCCTTCACCCACGACAAGATTAACCCAGAATACAATCTAACACTCTCAATCTCACCGTCATTTTAAAATGACCTTTCTATTGAAATGTTACAAATATATAAATATTACTTTGCTTAGATAGAATAGTTTTGTTACCTTCATCTAACAACCTTTTGACCCTTGACCCCTGAATATGATCCACTACTGTGTGCTGTGTTTTTACTCTCCAGTTGTTAAATAGAGTTTTGATACAAAATGGGATATCCACCAAAATGATGTCTACTCTTACATAATGGTTCATTGAACAAAATTAAAACATTTTTTGAACATGTACAAAGTAACTTATGTCTTTGGTTGACAAAATGATAATTTTACAGATTGGATCCTTGATATTTTAGGGATGCTGAATGGTGAAATCTGGATAATCGTTTATTTATTAATTTATAAACACTTCAAATTGTGTTTTGAAGGGGTACTGCACCAAATCTTAGGGGGATCGTTTTTCGGTTACATACTGCAAAAGAAGACATTTTTCTGTTGATTTCTTTGAAGTTTTGAGTTTTCTTCCCAAGATCAAGCAAAACACAATCATTTGGCCTCATCAAATTGCATTCTTTGAGATGGCTGAAAGAAAGGTTTCTTGACACGACCCATCCATATATTCAACACTACAAACTAGTTAAAAAAGAACATAGAATTAGTTAATAAATGCCTGAGAATAGGACTTAACAGGACCACTTCAGGGAATGCAGTTTGACATCTTAATATTGCACTTTCCTTGATTTTGGAACTCATAACTAAAAAAACAACAACAACAACCTAAAAGGGTTTCATCGTGTGACTTCCCAGTACTTAAAAGGTGTTTTATTAACCCCTCTTCCTGTGCTTCCTGTCGGTGACAGAGCTGAAGGACACGGCGGCGGTGAGCAGCAGCTCTCTGAACAGCGAGAACCCTTACGCTACCATCAAAGACCTGCCCGGCCTGCCCTTCTGCCCACCGGAGAGCAGCTACGTGGAGATGAAGTCGGCCATGCCCAGAGAGAGGGCGTACACCGAGATCAGCCCTCCGCCCTTCAACACTGCCACCTTACGCAGGGGTGAGTAAGGCTTATTGATAGGTGTCCAATAAGTTAGTCATCATGATGTCAACACCCAGAGAAGCTTGATGTTAGCATTTTTACATCTGAGGCTTGTAGCTTCCACTCTCATCCAGAGCGACTTGCAATGAGTGCAGCAGCAGTTTATATTCCTGGATTACAAGCAACTAATAGTAAGTAACTGCCTTGACAATAAATGTTACAATCATTCCTGTAAGTCTAGAAAGATCATGTATGATAGAGAAGTGCTAGCAATGGAAATGAAGACGTGGAGAGAGGTGGAATTATTATTTTTTACTTCAGGATCTTGTCAGAGCGAGTAGAGGAGGAAGATATGGGGAAATGTGAGAGATGTGACAGAAGGAGATGACATGAAGTGAAATAAAATAGAAACAAATGATGTTAGGGATCCCACTGCACTGCACAACCACGCATAACCATGGCAACCAGGTTAGGAGAGTCAGATTCATGGGTTTAGATGTTTTGCTGTCTCGCTTGACCCCACTAACTCTAAAAGAAGCAGCAGAATGTGGTTACTGAAACAGTGTTGGCAAGGTCAGTCAGCTTTGTGTGCATCAATAAATAAAGGGTATGAAGGTTGAGCTGTATTAATAATACCTGATTCAGTCATGCCTGTTGGATCATATCGTTTACTGTAGTATCAGTGATGTTGCCTCTGGGATCAATGAGCCTCACAGTTTAACTTTATAGTCAGAGTTTAACAAATCCCTTACCTCCAATAAAGTTAGGAAGAAAATGATAAAACTGTACTAGTCAAAATTCTACTAAAGTAAAAGTATTGAAATGTTTGATATTAAATGTATTTAACTATGTGATGGTATGTAACCACAGAATGCATTAGGAAGTGATCTGTCCTCAGGTTGAACTCAAAGAGTTCATGTGCTTTGATTCCTTTTCTCTTAAAGTTGATTGGCTTTAAACTGGAAATGTCACCATTCTTATTAACTTATTACATCACATATTACAACTTGTTGAGCCTTTTTATTAGGCACTCCATGGTTCTGTAGTAGAAGTGGCTTGTATAAGAAGTAGGGTATTTGCTTTGAAATGCAGCAAAGTCACTGGACAGTACAAAACTAAAAGTAGACATTTTCTGAGAACGAGTATATTTTCATTCTCTGCTTTTACTTGGACCTTTTCTTTATACTACATGTCAACAGCATGTTACAGGGCTTTACTTGAGACCACCTTAGTAGAGTCCTGAGATAAGTCCAAGACATCAGAAAAGTGGTGGAAAACTGGAGTCTGGACTCAAATACACCAGGCCTGCATGTTTTTTAATAAATGTAGTTGAGTACCAAGTGGGATATTTGCGTTTAGATCTAGCAAAGTAAAAGCACAAGAGCATCAACAGCACCACTCCTTATGACCTTCTATTCATCACATTGTGTTTTCTCTCAGAGCGTCAGAGCTCCCTCGGTCACGCTCCAGATCAGGACACCCAGAACCACTACGACCTCCCCGTCAACAGCCACATCCCGGGACACTACGACCTGCCGCCAGTCCGCCGACCCCCCTCCCCCTCCCGCAGGAGAACACCTCAATGACAATCACAACTGCAGAGCAAGTTACTCTTTCCTTCCTCGCTGCAGTGATGACATTATGCCTGTAGTTGCAAGAAACAGCTACTAAAGCGCTTGTCTGACAATCAGAGCCCCGCCCAGTAGAGACCACCCACAGTGCAATGGGGGAGAGATCTGTCCCAAAGAGGCGTGATTGGTTGAGGAGGATGCCCCCATTCAACTCAACGTGTTGTGTAGAAACGCTGCCCCCCTGTGGCTCGACGTGGTACTCGCCTCACCGTGACAGACTTGTGATCCAGACTGAGGAGCCAGCAGGCTGCGGTGGAGACTCCTGGACTGTGGCGACGCCAGTGGGCCTTTTGCTGCATTCGTGTCCCATGGGAAAAACCCTCAAATTACTTTGGAAATGTTTGAACTCCTTTGAGGCCATTAATATGCCACAATTTAAGTTTTCTGTAGACATGGTTGCTCTTGATCAGCTGTTTCACACCTTTAAAGGGGCCCTATTATCAGAATTCAAAATGTCCTAGTTACAGTAGTTAAAAAAAAATCTGAGGTGCATGTAAAACAATTCCGTAAAGTGAAGATGCTTTCAAAAATAATGAAATTATAAGTTTCTAAATATCAAAACAATTACTAAATTTATATATTTTTTTAATCTAGGGGCCTAAGACTTTTGCACAGTACCGTATATACATATATTCTCAAAGATGATTCATGTAGACATTGTTAAAATTTTTCTTTGAGTGGTTGAGGTTGACCTTTTTTACAGGTCATTTTAGACTAATAGAGTCAACGTATCACAGCTGGACTTGATCTTGATTGGCTCCCTTCACTAAACAGTTCCTAAAATAATATAAAATAAAATTCCTTATAATCAGGCTTTTGAAATGACTGAATGATATTGGAGCTTTAACACACGTCCTTAGTGACTGATGCTTTAAAGTTTTACAGCAAACCAAACCGTCAACCACAAATGCAAAATCTAGTGAGTAGTTGTGCCATTTTAAGTCATAATCACAAAATGACTTATGTGTTGAAAATCATTCATTTTGGTTGTTTTATTTGAAATGAATATATCTTTTATATCATTACCTACAAATGACTTCCTTGTTGGTGACGTTCAGAAGTCAGAGAAATCAGGGTCCATCGCCAAACCCGGAGTAGTATTTACCACCTGAAAGCCGAGGTGCACAGTCTTTTCATATTTCATATTTACCGTCTTTCCATATGACATGAATGCAGCATTTGTGGACAGAAGGAAGCTTGTGTCTCGTGTGCATTTATCCAAATGAGGCTTACTTATCGCTGCTGTCTGATGAAAACCTTGTATTGCAAAAAAGATTACAATCAACTTGATGGGAATTTAGAAAAACCCTTGCTTTCAAATGAAAATTACAGGTTTGGAATCATTTGTTTTATGGGACCAACGGTGATGAAAATTGTGAGTTATGAGTCAAACAAAAGCAGCATCATGAATGTCATTGCACAGTGTCTTACAACACTTAAAGGCTCTCTTGGCTTTGCTTGGAATTTAATTGCGATATTTTGGCAACAACTGCATTTAAAGCCAATATTGGAATTGTCAATTGAACAGTTCTACTCCAAAATGTGTATCAGCTTTGGGGGAAAAAACAGTTACATGAAGTTTGTCATATATTTCTGCAATCTTGAGGATCTAGTCTGGAACAATGTTATCATTTTGTCAACAATTGGTCTCAAGTTACCTACAGATCCGTTAAAAATGTTAAAGCTCTTGACTTCATTTGGCCGTGGACCATAGAAACCCCATGTAAAAGAGAAATAATGTGCTTTAAATGGTATAGTTTTGTACAGTAGAGCTGCTTGTTACACATGTCCATATATTTCTGAATGTAACCATGCAACATGTTGTATATAATGTAAATAAAAATAGCTGCACTTTTGGGTTTTTTCCCTTATTTGAATGACAAAGTACTGAAATATCAACAAACTCAACAAAATAATTACCAAGACCATGACCACTGGGAAAAAGAATTTTACTTGGTATTATTTTAGAAAAGTAATAGCATTGGTAATAGCATTATGGACAGATGCAGCACAAATGCCACTACACAAAAGACACATTGTAACCTTAGCAATAATGGCTTTAAATCACTTTCAGTGAAATTTGTAAAGCCTGGAGTACTTCAAATGATTTATAAAGTCTACATCACGACTCGAGGAGTGGAGAGGATTTTATTAAGGCCTTTCAAGTGTTTTGGTTTTTGTGATCAGTCACCTGAAAGCATTTGCTAACAAGTTGATGGAAGATTAATGGGAGTCAAACCATTTTCTGGTCTTATCGAACTACAGTAAAGCGGTTGGTTGAATGGATTGGCTTGGTTCTTAACTTCAGCTAATGTTGCATACAAACGCTAACAAGAGGCTGCTGTCACTGTCTTAACTAGACCACAAAACACTAGTGTGGGAAAGGAGTTCTTATGAATAGCTGCTGTTCAATAAGTAAGGCCTCTGAAAATCCTGACCACAACCTCATAGATGCACCATTTAACAGTAGATGTAGACAACCATACAAACATGGAATAATATATCCTGGAAATATAAATCTGCCTCAGATGACAAATACTAAACATCTTTGGAATTGGCCATTTCTCATGTTAGCTCTAGTCTTAAATGGACATCAACATCAGGACTCTTTAAGGCACTTCACTATGTCTACTTAAGGCATTTTCACTCACTATTACAACAGAATAAAAAAAATAAAATAAAAAAAAAAGAGTCTAATTTGGCAGTAATATATAGCAAAAAAGCCATCAAGTATTCTCCATCAATGCTTTGATATGCTTTCTCTGGAGTATAACCAATTCAAGCTGCCAGACTACAGTACGTCTACCTGCTGTGCATAATGACAAGGCCATCAATAAATGCAGCACATTAAGCCAAAGTCACAAAGAATACAGACCCACGACCCCGCTCGTATCCCAAACGCATGCCTGAGGATTTGCAAAGCCAGGAAGCTTAGAAGAAAAAACGACAACAAAAAAACAGCACTTTGGGAGAGGCCAGGACTACGGAGTCACAAGACTTCAATGCAAAGCATGTGAGGCAAAAATACAACCGGTGCCAAATTATTATAGACTTTTTTTCTGTCGTTGTTGTATAAAGGCACATTTGTGTTAAATTAGTGTTAAAGTGTGTTTTGTTGCAAAAAAAACTCCTATTGCACACTGTAAATAGTTGCAGACAGAGCTCTATAAAGACAATGTTGACACAATGATTGAATAAGCTGAGAAATCCTATAAAAATATGGCACTGACTTTTGTTGTAACCACAAAGCCTGTCAGTAAGGCTCCATACAACGCAACTAGCTATTCCTGATACACTTTGGTAGAAAACAAATTGTACATTTCCTGTCATCAAGACAAAACATCTTTGGAATTGCTGTAAAAAAAATAATAATAAGGCAACAACTGTACTATTATTGTACATATAGCCAAGACTGAGACTTTCATCACTCAGTCCACTGGGTACAATCAATATCACCCAATATATTCTGCAAACAACCACAATCCCTTATTTCCATAGACCTTCAAACACATAAACAATACCATTTCTCTCTGGTCAAGCTTCAAATTGAAAAAAAAAAAGGCAACAGTCCTTTTCTCTGTCTAGACCTACAATAGGATTTGAATCCAAATAGAAAACGTGTGCTTCTTAAGGCAAAAGGTGATAGACCAGTCTAGGGGACATGCCAGCTAAAACACCCTGACCTTACAGTACTTTTTTGCGATTCATTTACAACCTTGATTTGTTTTCAGCAAAAACTACAGTTCATCTGCTCCAGAGCAAATACAAATACATTCTCTATAGCGACGTAGAAACTGTAAGCTTCGTCATGATTTGACACAAAGGTTCGATATATTTGTTGGGCATATTGAACAGACATGACTAACAAACCCCAGAGTGTTAGCGTTTGGCTTCAGCATGACTCATGTAATTGCTGCCCACTAATCCATCAGGTCAGGACGGGGCTAAACCCTACTCAGTTCAGTGGCATTCAGAAAAAGGGCTGGTAAAGTGTGCGGGCATACCAGGGCCCTGACCCCCTGGATGTGGCAGGCCTGACCCCCCCC
>CABFOQ010050644.1:0-11197 GCA_900660455.1 Gephyroberyx darwinii
ATATCACAGGTGGATGACTGACATTGAACCTGGACCAGCTCCCATTTTTAATAAAAGGACAATATCAGTCTAACCCTAGTCATGACACTTTGCAGAGAAATGTAGTTCTAGTAGCAGTAATAGTACCAGTAACAGTATTAGTAGCAGTACCAGCAGTAGTAGCTGTAGTGCTGTAGTTATTAACATTAAACGGCATTTCGATGGGGAGTTTTAGTGTCCCATGGTCTAAATCCTGTTTCAGAGGCTTTTCCACCCTGACAAGCATAACATTCTGGGGTACACACTTAATACTTGGAATTATTTGGCACAAAATATCGACGTATCATCCTTTAAAAACCCATATTGGTCGAACCCTTGTCATGACACAGGAGATTAATATTCAAAGTATTTCACACTGGGTCAAATACTTGGTGTGGTGTGAGGGAGTGTGAAACCAGATAATGGTCTACTACACCAGTGCAATGTGCTGTGCTTGCCTTTACATCTCTGTTGACATAGAGAGAGACTATTTACTTAAATCAACACCTTCTGTCAGATGGTCCTAGGCATTATTCCAAAGCTATTAAAATCAGCAGAAGCTGTTTGTCAGCTTTGTGCTTTGAGTACCAGAGAAATGACAGTAGAGAATGGGACTGCCTTTAGGACCACTACCATGGGTTATGTGTGTTAAAGGTCAGACTAAAATGGGATGACCCACAGCAACTCAGAAGGACTGTGTCTGTCTCTCTGCATGTGTAAAGTGTATTTGGTTGAGAAAGGTTAAGGCTACGTCCACTCTAATTTAAATTTGAAAACGCATACTTAACTCTCTGTTTTGGCCTCCCGTCTACACTACAGTGGTGTGTTTTTAACTCCCCAAAACAGAGCTTTTCGAAAACGCTGTCCCAAGTGGATGAATTTGAAAATGCCGGCACCCCGTTATAGTGTGGATGGTGAAAACGGACTTTCGAAAACGATGACGTTTCATTCCTTTACTGTCACTTGATCCAGCTAAACTCCAGGCGAGTGGTCTGCGCATGTCCATGAAAGGCAAGCAGGGAATTGGAATAGCCTAACTAGACCACAATTTTGCTGTACATATTTTTCTCCTGGACTACAAGTCAGAAGAAAAAACTTTTGCTGATTCATTATTTTATCTTCATTGGAAGAGAAGGCAAGAAGAGCAGAATTGAGCAAATAAGGTCAAGATTGAAAATGGCCAGGGTTATGCTTTAATGTTACTGTTTTAATGACCTTGATATTCATATGACTGATGGACAGGAAGACAGAAAGAGGAATTTGATCCAGCTGAACACAAACACCATGCAAGCACTATGTTGCTTCACTCTAGATGCAAAATTACACCATCCATCCCTGTTTTGGCAACACAGAGGAACTCAACTTCCTCCCAAAACATTTAGCTAAAAGGGAAGTGTGGAGGCAAGTGTGTATATAACACTTGAAGAAATGTTCTTCGGTTTGCATGCGTGTGTGTGTACGTTTAAGTCCAGAATTAGCTCATATAACAGAGGAGACGCTGGAGGGAATTAGTTGTAGGATAATAAACTCTACAAAGGCAAACCTTTTTTCTCAAACAGAAATATACATAGGCAAACAAGGCAAACAAGATGACTATACTGTAGTCATCTTCCTTTATGGTTCTCTACTAGAGAAACTTTGTTAGGTTCTTATGAGGTTCTTATGAAGAGACTTAGTGAGTCAACACTAGGACATCCATTGCTTGCTATGAAAATGCTGGTTCTGAATTTAGTTTTTACCATTTTGAATTCATACTAAAATACTCTGTGCTCTAAGAAAATAGAAGCAAACACATCAAAATGAGATTGAAGGAAATGGAATGGGTTGATTTGCAACAAATAATATTCATAGAACAGACAGAATCCAGATCAGTCCCATCGCAGTCAAACCAAACCCAGGGGTTAGACTGAAGAAGGATCTCAATCTGTTTTGGCCCATTCTTAGTGTGCACATTGGTACACACTACTGATCATTCTGGTGTGGTGTGGGAAGATTTTACTTTAAAGCTTCAGGGGTGTCAGTCTGTAAAACCTGCAGTGAAATCTGCCTCTCCATGCCTTAAAGGAACAATCCACCCTAAAACACTGTTAGAAAACAGTTACAATCGAAATGTAAGGTACATCACCTTACCTTCCTGGGTCCATTTTGTTGTTTTGCAGTGTACTTTTCTTATTCCCATGATTAATTGGCCAAACGCAGACGTCATGTCACATTAGGTATTGCCAGCGCAACTACAATGGAGTTCGAGAGAAAAAACAATTTTAATGATCTAAAACATCAATGGTGAACACCATGTTTTGGTCTCAGCCCGCCAGAATCAAAGAGCAAGGTCTTCTTTCTAGACCCACCATTTTGCACCGACATTCAACAAACATACAGGGAGAAATCCATCATAGAATAGGCAGAGATATCAGAGAGAATACAGATAACATTTCTGTAGGGTATTGTTTTGCTTAATTAATTGTGACAAGCAGGTAAAAGATCATGGGGTGGGATGAGGCAGGCTGCTATTGTCTGCGTGAGAATCCTGCTTCACATCAGATGAAACAAGTATGAGAATTGGCATAATAATGCATAATGCCGGGAGCATCACTCTATGGGGTCATTGAGAATAAAATGTGAATGATCATTACCGCGGGGTAATTTTGTTCCTCAAACTGCTCAGAGAAACTGCAACTGTTAAGAGAATATGGGTCCAAGACAAAACTGTGAGTAAGTCTTTCATTTTTTTAAAATTTACTTTTACTTTTATTCACAATTCTGACCCCGCTCACAGACCCGATATGTGGCATCATGTTTACATCCAGCTCGCCAACTTTAACTTAAGCCCTCTTGCACATCCAGCATTAACGGCCGAGCACAAGGAAACTGCAGAAACGCATACAACAAGATAGGTGGGGGGCTATACTCCAGTAGCCTTTAGTGACACCTGCAAATTGGAAAGGGTTCTCGACTACAAAATTCTGGTATTCTATAGACAAGAAGGGCATAGACATTAAAAAAAACATAAACATAAAACATAAAAGAGAAATTCACAACCAGTGATGAGAGGCACGCCAGAACATTGTTGTTACATGGCATTACTACGGAATAAAAAATGCTGTTTACTCAGAAGAAATTATGTTTGTGACTCCACAGGTTATTACACTGAGGGCATTCACATGCGTCAAGGGTGTTGTTCAGTTTGCTACAATCCTGCCTGTCCTTAGCAAACCTTGCAGCCTGCCTATTGTGTGTAACCACACCATAACCACACCTGTCACTGTTTTCAAAAGCATAAGAGGCTAAGGTGGCATGCTCGAGCCAAAAAGACTGCCAGCCGATTGGTTCGGTTGGTGAAAAAATGTGTGGTGTAAAAATTTAGTGTCCTGTCCACTAGATCCCCAAGGGGAGGAAAAAATGCTGTCAGTACATGAATGCTACATTCAACGCTACATTCATTGAGAGTTATATTAACAAATCAGGAGTGCACGTCCCTTTTTACGTGAAACAGTTAACACTTAAGCATTTAAGGAGATCCGTCAATTGCAATTATACCTTTACTGCTCACAAATCTTTTGACAGCTACCTTATTCTCAACCCCATGGTCGAGCAAGCTCTGACACCTGCTTTAATCACATAAATCTTATTCTTTAAAGATCCAGATTATAATCAGAAATATAGAGATTCTGTTTGCTTTTTGCCCATGCCATTTCCCAAAGCCATGGGAACATTGATCAGATGTCCGTGGAAGAAAGGGCAAAGTTTATGGCGTGGTAAGACGTGATGTATCAGGGGTTTTTGGATTTTCGTAAGGACATTGCTTACTATTGCCAGAATGACACAGACATCTTGAGCTCCACCTGTTAAAAATTTCGGGATGTGTACGTGATACATGTGAAGATCCTTCAGCTGTTTTACAACAACATCCGCAAGCATGAAAGTGCTGGGCTTCCCCTGTCAGGGATGGGATGGGGATTCCTCCCCACTCAACAAGAGGCCAGTTCTCATGGTTCGCTCAAACAACTCCAGGAAGGCTTCAATATTGCTTTCCGCAGCGAGCTTGTGCTCATATAAGGACTGCCTGACTTTTTAACAGGGCGGCAGTGGCTTCATCCATTTGTCTTGGCATGGCGTTTATCACATCCCACATCCCGTTTATCACAGTGGCCGCATTCTCCACCACATGTGGCACTGGGCTCTGGAGAGGCACTGTAAGTCTGGGGAAAAGACACTTCTTTATTAACAAAGTGAGGGAAAGGAGTGGAGTTGAACAAAACAGAAGATCTTCAGATGGTGGCATGTAGGGAACACTCGACCTAGGAAAACACACACAGGGCAGGGAGTGAGAGACCAAGGCGTAGGAGGGGAATTACCAAGCTTACAATTCTATCCGTTTGTGATCCAATTCGTTCACTCAATTCACTCCTTCTCAGGGCGGTGTCCGGGGGTTACCCACTCATTCAACAATCTGTCAGGCACAGGTCAAACAAAGAGAAATCAGTCCAATCCACAATCCACAATAGTTTCCATGGATCCACCACTCCTTACCATACCACAGCAATTTGGTTTGCTCCCCTGCCACCTTCCTTTCTGCCTTTTGCCTTCTTAAACTCCCCAAGTGTTGATGGGCATCAGCTGCATTATCTCCACCTCTGCCACACCAGTTGTTTCCTGTATGGGACTGGGCGCTGTCCCTGCTGCTGAACCCCAGTGGCGCTGTCTCTCTGTCATGGGGCTCCACACCATTCTGGCAACAGCTCACAATCCACATTACAGTGGTGGAAATGGAAGGGATTAGACAATGCTGCATGATCCACTAACCCAAACACCACGTAATTCGGCACTAGGTATTTAAGCTCTGATCTATCTTCATCCATCTTCTATGGTCAAGTTGTTGTGAAAAACGCATGGTAAAACACTTTTCTACTCTGACTGGCTGTACTTTCCCAAACAGTCAAATAGGAAAATGGCGCCGGTGATGATAGTTGCCGTCGCTCGGGGTTAGGGTCAGCTGCTTCAGATTCCTGGGAATCAACATCAGCGAGGAGCTGGTCACACCACACAGGTGTGGTCATGAAGGCAGTGAGGCAGCGGCTCTTCTTCCTCCGGCGGCTGAGAAGGTTCGGCATGGACTCCAGGATACTCACCAACGTCTATAGATGTACCATCGAGAGTATCCTGGCTGGCGGCATCATGGCCTGGTACGGCAGCTGCACCGCCCTCGACCACAAAGCTCTGCAGAGGGTGGTCAGGTCGACTCAACGCATCACCACGACTGAGCTGCCAGCCATCCAGGACCTCTACAGCCAGCGCTGCAGGAGGAAGGCCCAGCGGATCCTCTCGGACCTGAGCCATCCCAGCCACAGACTTTTCACGCTCCTACCGTCTGGCAGACCGTACAGGAGCATCCGGACCCGAACCAGCAGATTCAGAGACAGTTTCTACCCACAAGCCATCAGGCTACTGAACTGCTGACAATAACACTTGCACACACACCATACACACACACACATGATTGGACCCTTACCCCCACACACTTGGACACTTTAAGGTTGCATACCTGTTTTGTCTACCTCATTACTGTAAATATCTCTATTATTATTCTTTATTATATTTTATTCTTCCCAGGCAAATACTTTTTTAATATTATTTATACTATACCGCTCTCTGCACCTTATTACCGTTTGGTTTTGATTACTGTTTGATCTTATTTCTCCTTAATCACTTATTATTTACTTTACTTATTTACTTATTTACTTATTTGACTTTTTTACTTACTGTGTTAAGTTGAGTTGACCCGGAGAACAAGAATTTCATTACTGGTAATGATGTTTGCATTGTTATCTAGTACTTGACAAAAAACTTGAAACTTGAACTTGAAACATACATTCTGCATTTGTGGGGTGCTGCATCCATCCCATCATTCCCACATTCATCTTCATCAGTATCAGCATCGTAGCTATCATCATCATCGCTGTTAGATGCGGCTTTGGCTAGCGTTTTCATCTCCATGGCTGCCAATGAGCACTTAACCAAGAAGGAGGAATCCAAACCCTGCTCAGATAAAATGTTTCTTTGGCGCTCTTGGTATTACTCAGCAGGGTAATTTTAACTTGCTGCTACAGCGGTAATATTCTCACTCATTTAGGATTCTCTCTCCCTCTCTCTCTCTCTACACTGAGTTGCATAAGAAAAGTATCTTCTCAAATATTTAGTGGTTGTAAATTGTTCTTTCTCTACCAGTAATCACAAATATTTTATGTGCTTTTACATGTTTGCTTTACAAGTTATTGAGTTCACACCTGTTCCCTGTTTGTACATCCCACAACAATACCTGGAATGCATTGATCACCACAAAGGAATTTTCCTTTAAGGAGCTACTAACCCACCTAAGAGAATTTCAATGAGAGAGAACTTTAATGTCCCATGATGATCTAAATGCTGTTTCAGAGGCTTTTCGCTTTTACCCTGACAAGAAATCTGGGGGAAACACTGAATACTTCACATACAAAAATAACAGTATCAGCCTTCAAAAGCCCATATCTGTCAAACCCCCGTAAAACAGAACTATCAGAGCTGATGAAGTTAATATGCGCAGGAATAAGGGATAAAAAGAGAGCCAGAGAGACAGCAAAAGAAGAAAAGAAAGATCCATCATTACTGTGGCAGACTGGGGAAGGGGTGTAGTTGCAGTGTGGGCTGGATGCAGGAGGGAATCAAGTTGGTGGGCTGGTTCTCCCTGCATCTACTACCAGTATCCAATACCCTCTGACTGAAAGATAAACACGGGTAAAAAGGTTCCCTTTTTGGGAGGGGGAAGGGGGAAAGGAGAAAAGAGCGAAGAGAACTGGACCGGGAGCCGAAGAACCAACCTGAGGAACCTGCTAGCTTTGAGGCCAGAAGCTGACCTGCGTTTGGGGCTAAAGGCTGACCTGGAAGGGCTAGTGGGAGGCGTGCTGAACAGGGGACTGAGCTGAAAAGCAGCAGTCAAGAGTTGGTTGTTTTTTGTTGCTTTATGTAATAAAACGACGTGCCGGCCAGTCAACCCTCCAATCTATGCCTGTGTCTCTGTCTGTCACGGCCCTGGGAGTAGCAAGTCTGCTACAATTACTTTTAAGCAAGTATTCATATCAACAGAAGCTCTTTTTCAGGTTGGTGATATGTAGAATGGCTGTGATATATGCACTGATAGACAGCTCTTTGACTTGGACCAGCAGTCTGTGCCGCCTTTTTAAAAAAAAAAATGTTTTTGTATTAAGAGTGACCTGGAACTCCTTTTTCATTGAAAGCAACAAACCCTCCCCTTTGAGGTAGGGGGAGAAATTCTGCCTTCATGTTAAAGTGGTATGCCTCTTGATGAATTTGCTATTTTATGTACACAGATACAAATATTATAGGGTGAAAAAACAGAATCAACAAATACTGAGAGCTGACTCTGTTCACCTTGGACTCGAGAACCAACCCCGACTCTCAAGATTGTTGTAGTCGAGGAATCAACTCTTTTGGGGTCAATCCTCCACCACTTGAGCCATCATGGAGGTCCATTAGAGAATTAGCTGTGCTCAAATGATATATAACAACCAGAGAAATACCTGAAAAGACTGTTGTGGTGTGGGTGTAGGCCAATTCAGTAATGTTAAAAGTTAGGTTACTGTGACACAGTAAGTTGTCTTGTCTTTAGCCCTAGTCTCTACTCAAAACAAGTTGTAACAAACACTAGCCAGCAGGCTAATTTAGCGAAGCAACCAATGTTAGTAGTAACATGCAACTACTAGCCATTACTAATGCTAGCTTCTGATAATTAGCTACAGTGCTAATCAGATGTGTTAACAACAAGACAGTGATGGTTAGCTGATCAGATCCTGTGGTTAGCTAGAGAAAAGCTGACATTACCTAAACACAAAATCAGACCAGATGTACCAGCGATGAAATGATCAGTCAGAAACTAACCATATCATTCAACACTGCGGCTGAGTCTGAACTTTAGAAACCCAAAACACCAGGATGGCTGTCAGGTTATAACATGTCTGGACAGATTAGCCTGTCACTCATAATATCCAAACAACATGAACACATCAATGGAAAATTCCTCTCTGCATGCACACACACTCGAAATTTTTTATTCATTTAATTATTTCTATGAATATATTTGATAAGGTGAATAGTTCAGTAGACACTTTCTGTACATATGTACGGGCTTCTGTAGGCCTGCTAATGTGAATATGATTCTCATTTTGCACATTACAAGCTGTAAATTCACATTTGTTTTCTTGACACACATCCTTTCGCATTTGTTAATATATTGCAAATGGCTTGATATTTTTTATAATTTTATTCATAATGTAATAATATTATTAGTAGTAGCATTATTTATTTCGTACTGTATATCTTTTTTATTTTTTCATTCATTTTTCTTTGTCTCTTTGTTTCTTTGTATGTTCTATATGTAGTTATTTTCCACACCCTCACTTCATACTTCATTCATCATATTTTTCATTCATACATTTCCTCTCAACAAGTTCTTGACAAGGAACTGTCAGTTGTGTTTTGTTTAAATATCGCCCACTTGTTCTATTCAATTCTATTCTATTCTATTCTTTTTTGCTGTATGCTATTGTTATTTACTGCTTCAGTGACCCAATTTCCTAAAATTAAAATTATTATTTGGCTCATTTATTTATTCATTTGAATGTTTATAGACATTATTTATCTAGGCATAGTTGACTGAGCATGCACGCTGAGCATGTTTTTTTCCATCACCACCCTGCTTCACATTCATACAGTTAGAAAGGAAGGGTCAGTCTTACCATTATACGTCACTCTAGGTTTGGTTAGACACATGACCAGGTGAAGGTCCATCTCATCTGAGGAGACAAACTTGGAGCACACAGGGCACTTGAAGCCTGAATAGAGAAAATAGAAACAATGCAATGAAGCAGTTATATAAAGAGCAAGACAATCCAAAATAAAAGTGTATGTAGAAATGTGGACAGAAAGCTGTTGTGAGGAATTGGAACAAATGGGAAGAATCTGTCATCATCATTCTGTATCCATTTAAGGCAGTAGGTAGTGGTAATCCCCAAGTTCCTCTATTCTTTATTTCATCTCCATCTTTGTTGCCAAGCGGTCATTGATGTGGTGTGTTTTTATTTTTTCTCCATCTTTGATGCTAAGCAGTCATTGCTGTAGTGTTATGATATTTTGTCTCCATCTTTGGTGATAAACGCTCATTGCTGTGGTGTTTGTTTTTATTTTGTCTTCATCTTTGGTGCTAAGCAATCATTGCTGTGGTATTTCTGCACTGCACTTCCAGAGGTCACTTGTGCATCAAAATATAGCCAGTACTGTGACATCTTTTTCATTGGATGTGCTGTTGATGAAGTTTGAGTTTCTGTAGGTGGCGCTCTTTTCTTTTTCTGTTCAGCCACGGTGGCTACAGGTTGATTCACTATTGTCTTATATAAATCAGCCAAAGAGAGTAGCAAAATAGGCATTTCTTTATATAAGAATGTCACATATAATTACTTTAAACGATGATCCAAACATGATCCTCCCTACATGTTTTCAGTGACATCTCTGGCTGCAATTAAACCTTTGTTTCAATTCCAGTCACAGTCATTTATCTTTCTGCAATCACAGGCAAGAAAACAATTAAATGCAGGCAACATCATGCATCCTGCAGCTTCCATTGACATTGTGCCCTTCTCCTGAAATTAATGATTATTGCCGGACCCTAGGCAGGGCAGCCTACACAAGCAAATGTCCCTACCTCACTGAGTCACTCTACATGTCCGTAGAAAAGAATGGCAGTGGCTGCCACTCATACACAAATGCCCACACACAGCAGCAAATTGTAAAACATGGTCATGCAGACATGAGGCCCTTTTCGACGGCGAGAACTTTCCCCCGGTACTAGGGACTTTTCGCGGTACTCAGCGCGTTTTGATTGCAGGGACCAGGGTCTAAATAAAGTATCGGGGAAGTTTTAATCCCCCAAAACGTCCCTGCTCGGGGGGTAGTACTTTTTCAAAGTACTGGTACTTTGGGGTGGGCATTGCAGCGCTGAACATTTCTGATTGGTCGAGTACCAGCGGGTCACAGGTTGGAATTCTCTGGCGCAGCGGCCACTAAAGACTGGGCTACTGTGTTGTTGGAAGATATGGTGGAAGACACGGAAATGGACGACCAGTCGGTTGAAGGTAAGTCACATACGGCCCACACAATGCTTGTTAAATGCTATAATGCTAACTGATGTCATGTTATTTGTTACCCTATCCAAAAGCTAACATTAGCTACATGCTAACGCCAACCACTAATGGTGTAGAATCGTGGTGTTCGTAAGGCAAGGGTTGGCTAAATTCATTGTACAAAATGATATCGTGTTAATGTCGTTGCAGTGAGACAAAAGCTAACGTTTTGTTTTTTTCCAACATGTTTTTCAGATGAAATGGGCGGCCACACTGAACTGCAGGCTGCAGAGACTAGTGTGTACCCCTGCGATCACCAGCAGACTGTCTGTTCTTGGTCAGCTTGCCCAGTCGCTGAGCCAAAGAAAAAGCTACACTGCCCCACCACTTGACTAAAAACTGTTAACTTTTATTATGCCTTTGTTTTTTGCACACTTGTATTTTGCACATTTATATTTTGATTAATAAATAGTTGTGGAACCAAATGTGTGTGTATAGTGGCTGTTCTTGTAAATCTGAAAACAATGAGAAAATTGCTGAATTGCAGGTGATGTGTTTAACAAGTTAAAACAATAGTTATGTAGCTGTGACAATTTTTATTGATAAAAATAAATGGTACATGGGTCACAGACAAAAACAATGTACAACAGGTGTATACAGAATGGAAAAAAGGCTATCAGGCTGGTTTAATGCAGTGGCACCCCTTTCTTCTCTGTACTGATCACCATTCATTTCACACAGGTTATGCAGAACACAACATGCTGGAAAGTTGGAACCACATTTCCCACCACTCCGTTGCTCTATTGTGTACCCAAACGGATAGCGAGTCAGTCTCAGAGTTAGTCATCTCACGGTCAATCTCCGCAATAATCTCCGCTCGTAAAATCTGTTATTACTTTAAGTCTAGCATTTCGGGCCTTTTGAATCCTTTGCTTCTACTGCTCGTCTATTTTCCAGCGCTGACTCAATAGGGGTTATGCAACAAACTTCTGTATTCTGTAAAACAGGTC
>CABFOQ010050646.1:0-11725 GCA_900660455.1 Gephyroberyx darwinii
ATCCACCAAAAGAAACAGAAATCAATCGTACTTTCAGAAAAAACATGAATTTATGCTTTTTTCCTCTTACAAAGACCTCATCGTACGACTGAGTGTAGAGTTACATCAGGCTGGAATGGTGGTAAAGGAGGTTGTTGAAAGGCATTCTGGGAAACGTAGGAAATCACTGAAGTAGATGTAGGAGGCAGGTTGAGGGAACGTGGGTTCACACTTGATCACTAAATAACTCCTGAATACTCTTGTTTTCCTTTAAATGTGTGTATCTGTGTGTGTGTGTGTGTGTGTGTGTGTGTGGTAGTTTGTCAGGAGACGGTGTGGGAAGCGTTCAAGATCTTCTGGGATCGCCTGCCGGAGAAGGAGGAGTACCAGGACTGGGTCAACAGCTGCCAGAACGGATCCGTCACCGCCTTGGAGATTGGCAGGTTCTTCAGCCAATCAGAAGAGCACACCAGCCTCCTAAAGAGCGTGAGTGAAAAACACGTTTTAAAACTACTAGACGAGACATATCCAGTTAGCAGCAGAGCGCTAGGCTAGCTCCTCTCTTACCTCTCAGACAGAAAAACTGTGGTTCTTTGGCTCCGCCCACTGAGGTTTAACTCAACCAATGAGATTATTTCTGCCTGAAAGAAATGTTTGAATTGCTAAAAGTACAACCAGGGAACAGAGGTGGGCGTTGCTTCATGCTCCTGACTGGTGCTGAGGTCAAGGGTCAAAGAACAGGAAGCCAAGGCACTAGAAGGCAGGCTTGGTTTCACTGGCTGCTGAACGCAATGACGGGAAGACGCAGGTGAGATGCATGATGGGAGACTTCTAAGATGGCTGCCGCTGTATTTACTGATTACAAATCAAAGGATGTGAGTAACTGTTTATTGATCACATGTCTCTTTGTTTCAGAGGGTAGCAGCGGCTGCTGCGCTGAACAGGTGAGTCACATGACCTTCACATGACCTTCACATGACCTTCTTGTGTTCGTGTCATTTTAGAGATTGATTATCTCTAATCATCCATATCTCTGAATGACATGTTAGGTTACAGAGAGTTATGAAGGTGTAGGAGACCAACTCAACACTGTATTCACACCTCTGCTGTGTTTCCTCACCCCTTGACCTCTGACCCCTCTAGTGTGCCCACCGCCTCGGGCCCCGCTCCATGCAGGTAGGCCTGCAAACACCAAAGATCGCCCCACATGTATAAAACCAACTGGGCTGCAGTCAGTTCACAATGAAACCTCACATACCGACCCCTTCCCCTTCAACCACACAGGGCCAATAACCTGATCAATACTGATAAGTCTTTTCAGATATTTCAGTTCCATTTCATTCATTCCATGACTCCAGCCCAGAAACAGAAAGCTTTGCTTGCTTCATGCTGGTTCACCTTTACATGCAGCTGCTGCTGTGGTCCTGGCTTAGTGAAGCTTGGTGTGACTGGATGCTTGTAGGAGCTGAGGCGTCTGCTGCACTAGAGCGCTGCTGTAGACATGCTCTGTGTCTCAGGGCTGCAGCGACAGCAGCTGGTGGTTATGGGGGCTTGGGTGACACACCGCTCTGTGTTGACGCCCACACTGATGATGACAGATGCATCATCAGTGTGAAAGACATGGAGACAAGTTGGATTCTCTTTGGGCCGACGGGCCTGAATTCACCAACTTAGCTTTCTCATGAAGGCACAGTGGAAGAGCGTCAAGCCAAAGCTAGTGTGTGTGTGTGTGTGTGTGTGTGTTGCGTCTTTGTTTTGTTTGCCTTGTTTTTTACAGTCATATGGTCTTTGTTAAGAAACAGATTTTCACACTTCCACCATGCTTGGGTCCAGCTGGAGAATCTGCTGCAGCACCACACAATACAATGTTCATTGATACTGACGAAGGTCCAGCAGAACATCACACACCCATCGGCTCGGTGGAAATGCATTGTGTCCATCCTCATATGTGTAATCAATCCTCATATAGGGTTATCTCAGTGGGTTTGAAACAGGATTCTGGTGTAGAAAGGCATTATGGATGTGGAAGTGTGAGCTCAACCTGTTAGCTAGCACTAGCTAACGTAGCTGTCTGTCTCTTACAGCACTGAAACAACAACCATCCGGATGGAGGAGGATTTACAGGCCAACACCCTGCCAGGTACCACGGCTCACCTCTCAATGTATGGAAATAGTCTTTTCTCTTGCCACCCCCCACAGGGAGGTCAGAGGTCAGGGTCGTCTACAGAGCAGCACCCTGGAGCTGGTAGGGGTTCGCTGTCTCGCTCCAGGACACTTCAGCAGGGTGGATTCTTACTGACAGGGTGGATTTATTTTACTTAAATGAATGTGGAAAAGTTCTAGAAGAGACAGAACAGGACTTCAGTGGAAGTAAATAAAAGTAAATTTCTACTTAAAGTAATGGAGCTTTTTCTCAGTTCCTTAAACAACCACATGCTGTTTAATCCTGAGCCATACTTTCCACCAGTGCTCTCCGATCATGTGCTGATGCTGCAGGTTTCCATTCCAACCAAACACTACAGCAGCTGATTTCACTGATTAACACTTTCAGCTGGGGGGTAGTTAGTGAGACGAGCTGCTGTAGACTCTGGACCAGACTGGCTGGAATGAAAACCTGGATACTCTTGACCCTCCAGGCTCGTTTGGACACCAGTGATCTGTGCACAAGTGGAAGACATACCTGAATCTTTTACTAATATCAAAGTGTCAGAAGAACAAAAACCTGCTGCTGGTGACAGTCGATGAAAACATTCTTGTTCTTGCATTTGTGGAAATGCTTCTCTTTTTGGGTTTGGCTTCTCTTTTGAGATATTGTACATTGTTTGGACCTTATTTAAAGGAATGACAAACTTGACTTTTACTTACTAACAAACACATGAAACACTGATTCATGCCAAAAGCACCTCAGGTTGTGCAGCTGAGGCGATCAGTTACATGGACTTGACTTTAAAATGAGTGGACACGCTCCACTGTTTCTTTAAAATAGCAGAACTGAGACTGTATATATATATATATATATATATATATGATCAGCTAACGCTATCTTTATATTTAGACACAATACTCTGGAAATACCACCGGGCACTATCTGTGTCCTACTGCGTAACGGTGTTAATGCCTATGTTTGTACAGCTTTCCACTCCATTGTGTGTGCTAGACATTAACACCTTCCTCACCTTCCACCCAGTCTGTCTCTCCGAGGGAGGAGTGGCTGATTCCCTTGACACGCTCTGCTCTCAGAATAGATCCCTAAGCCTATTTAGAGGCAGCAGCCTGGTCAATGGAGGGTGACTGAGGAGTGGATGAAGACAAGAGATGTTAGACTTGGCACAAATCAAGATTTAGGGTGTGATCGTGCCTGCTGGCGGCTTTCTTTGATCCGTAGTGGGAAAAGTGGGGAGCCTTTCTGTTTTATTTGGTTCATTTAGGTTCACACTGACCAATCCCAAGCACTTTCCAAGTCTACTTCTACCCATAATCCCTTGTGTTTTGGGGTCATCTTCTGTCCTGTGGATTACGTTCTCCTCTCCTTACGTTCTTCTTGCAAAGCAGGGCCTTCAGAAATTAGTTTCATATATAGTATGAAATATCTTGAATCTCTAGTATGAAACCCTCTAGCCAAGTGGACTGGAGGAAACAAGCGTACCTGCATCTTATAAACTCTTGATTTCAGTGTCTTTGATGTTTTCATGCATTCATTTTCTCATTGTCTCTCTCTATTTTTTTTTTTTATTTTTTTAACAGAGGATGATGTTAGTATCATTGGACCAGTCACAATTGCACCTGAGCAAGATGACCTTTCACCCGACTCCGAAGTTGCTGGAACCCCTCCCCTCCCTGCGACTGAAGGGTCGGTTCAAGAGGTCCCCACGACAACATCGACAGAGAGTCCAGTAGATTTGACCTTATACCCCACCATTGATGCCATGCCAGAGGACACTGGACCTGTGCAGGACACCGGAGGTGATATCGCTTCACCTAGTCCAGCTGGGGTCATGACAGACCCTGAACATGAGGTTCCCTTGGAGGCTGATAAAGTAACAGTTGAAGACACAGATTATTCTACACCAGAGGATACTACTGTGGAGGTCACCACAGAAGTTGTTAGCTCTATTACCCACAAGCCCAATGGTGGGTATGTTCAGGAAGTGGAAGAGGATAATACTGTCCACGGTACAGTTGATCAAGCTACAGACAACGAAGTGGAGGATGAAGAGATTTTCAATGTCATTCCAGTAGATGAAGGTGGTCCAAAACCTGATTCTGAGGTGATGCAAGACGTTTCTTTAGAAGCTACCTCAGAAGATATAGAGACACCTTCAGAGGCTGTGGCTGATGAGGTCACCACAGAAACTGTTGTTGAGTTGCTTTCAAAAACCACCACAGTAGCTGCCACAGAAACTGTCACAGCGGAGGAATTAAGTCCAGAAGTTTCTTTTGAGGTTGTTTCTTCTGGGGCTACTACAGATGCTGTGACTGAGGCTATTACAGAAACCACATCTGAGGACATTGTGGTTCTAGTAGATGAAGAAATTCCAGAGGACTTCTTAGATTTGAACTTTATTGATGAAGTTACATCAGCAGTTGTAGAGGACACAGCAGAAACCACTGAGCATTTACCAGAGCCCATAGAGAAGACAGTACCAGACACCACTGAAGTAGTTGAAGAGGCACTTCTGGAAGAACCTGAGGGTGATATACAGAAAGCCCCAGAAGAACATCCTTCAGATATTGCTGTAGAGGTTAGCCAAGATGAAGTTGAAGTCAGCTCAGAGGCCCCTACAACTGTATTTTTGATAACAGATGCAGATTCAGAAGAAAGTGTTGAAAATGTTGTGGACATGGCTCCAGGACAAGGAGCTGTCACAGCGATAGAAACAGCGGATCCCTCTAAGGCCACTATTTTGACCAGTACAGACAAGACTGCTGTAGAAGTTAGTGAAGACATTGCAGAGGATGTAGCTTCAGAAGACATAGCAGGGCTGATGACAGAGGTTACCACTGTTGTAGTGATCTTACAAGATGATGACGATGAGGACACCACACAGATCATGGAGGAGGTGCCATCAAACGCTACAGAGGGACTGATAGAGGTAACACAGGAAGAAACAACTGAGGCTGTAGGGGACATAGTCGAACCCACGGAAGAAGAAATAGTAGAAGAGGCACTAGAGGAGCCAGTAGAGGAGGTAACAGTAGAAGAAAAAGATGAGGAATCCACAGTCGTCAATCTAGATGAGGCAACTGATGCTGCTGTAGAACGAGAGTCCCTTGAGGAGGTAACAACAGCGACGGTAGAAGAAGAACCACTTGAGACTGTAGTTGAAGAAACAGCAGAAAAAGAAATAGCTGTGGAAGGGGCTGCGGCGGTAACAGAAGATGAAATTATAGAAGCTGCGTTAGATGTCACAACAGAAACACCTAAAGGAGAATCAGTTGAGGCTGCAAAAGAGACAGTAACAGTAAAAGAAGAACCAGACAAGATTTTGGGAGAATCTACAGAAGAAGAACATGAAAACACGATTGAGGTTACTGAAGGAGAATCAATTGTAGGTGGAGAAGAAGAAATACCTGTAGAACCTTCTGTAGAACCTGTAAAAGAAGAAACAGGAGATGTAGCAGAAAATGCAGAAGAAGACGTAGAGCTTGCAGTTGCATCTGTAGATGACACACAAGAAGCAGCTGGAGAAGAAGAACCTTTGGTGGCTGGAAGAGAAGAATCAACTCTTGAGGCCTCAAATGAGTTAACTGAGAAAGGGGTTACTGTGGACGAACCAGAAGCAGAGGGAACTGAATCAGAAGTCACAGACAAGGTCATCCCAGAGACTGTTGACGTAACCCCTCCAGAGTCTGATGAAGAGATAACTCCAGTGACTGTGGTCATTCTAGAAGACACAGAGGAATTATCACCAGGGACTGAATTGGAGGACACCACCAAACCTATGGGAGAAGCTACCACAGAGGTAATGGTGGAGGCCACAGGAGATTCTGAGTCTAATGAGAAGACAACTCAAATGACTGTGGTCATTCCAGAAGATACAGAGGAATTATCACCAGGGACTGAGTTGGAGAAAACCACTGAACATATGGCAGAAGGCACCCCAGGGGTAACAGGGGAGGTCCCGGGAGATTTTGAATCTGATGAAGAGACAACTCCACTAACTGTAGTCATCATTCCAGAAGATATGGAGGAATTATCACCAGGGACTGAAGTGGAGAAAACCACTAAACCTGTGACAGAAGCTACCACAGAGGTAACAGTGGAGGTCCCAGGAGATTCTGAGTCTGATGAGGAGATAACTCCAGTGATTGTGGTCATTCCGGAAGACACAAAGGAATTATCACCAGGGACTGAGTTGGAGGTCACTACCAAACCTGTGGGAGAAGCTACCACAGAGGTAACGGTGCAGGTCCCAAGAGATTCTGAGTCTGATGAGAAGACAACTCAAATGACTGTGGTCATTCCAGAAGATATGGAAGAATTATCACCAGGGACTGAAGTGGAGAAAACCACTGAACCTGTGGCAGAAGCAACCACAGAGGTAACAGTGGAGGTCCCAGGAGATTCCAAGTCTGATCAGGAGACAACTCAAATGATTGTGGTCATTCCAGAAGACACAGAGGAACCAGGAACTGAAGTAGAGGACCCGACTGAACCTGTGGGAGAAGCTACCCCAGGGGTAACAGTGGAGGTCCCAGGAGATTTCGAATCTGATGAAGAGACAACTCCACTAACTGTAGTCATCATTCCAGAAGATACAGAGGATTTATCACCAGGGACTGAAGTGGAGGAAACCACTAAACCTGTGACAGAAGCTACCACAGAGGTAACAGTTGAGGTCCCAGGAGATTCCAAGTCTGATGAGGAGACAACTCAAGTGATTGTGGTCATTCCAGAAGATACAGAGGAATTATCACCAGGGACTGAATTGGAAGATGCCACCGAACCTGTGACAGAAGCTACCACAGAGGTAACAGTGGAGGTCCCAGGAGATTCTGAGTCTGATGAGGAGATAACTCAAATTATTGTGGTCATTCCAGAAGACACAGAGGAACCAGGGACCGAAGTAGAGGACACGACTGAACCTGTGGGAGAAGCTACCCCAGGGGTAACAGGGGAGGTCCCAGGAGATTTTGAGTCTGATGAAGAGACAACTCCACTAACTGTAGTCATCATTCCAGAAGATACAGAGGATTTATCACCAGGGACTGAAGTGGAGGAAACCACTAAACCTGTAGGAGAAGCTACCTCAGAGGTAACAGTGGAGATCCCAGGAGATTCTCTGGTAGAAGTCCCACCAGCAACCACCGTGGAGGGTACTACTGAGGTAGTTGAGATAGAGAATGTAACAGAAGTTCTTGAACCTGAATCCATCCCAGAAGTTGACAAAGAAATCCTCCCAGAGGCTCCAAGTGAAACAGCTCCAGAAGTTGTGACTGAAACTGGCCCCGAGACCACCACAGTAGGAGAAACCGAGGTGGAAGCAGAATCTGAGGGTGCCACAATCACCTCAGAGTCCCCTGTACAGCTTGTCCCAGAGTCTGCAGTTGAGGAAGATGATGCCCCAAGTCAAGACAGCACCCAGGTTGCTCCAGTAGAAGTTGTCCCAGAGGATGTTGGTGATATCTCCCCAGATGTTACAGGAAAAGAGGCCGAAGAAATCATCCGTGAAACGTCAGTGGAAATCACTCCCGATTCCTCTGATGAAATCACCCCAGAAACTGTTATGGAGGTCAATGCAGAGAGCACAGCTGCAGTGGATGTTTCCGAGGGGGTCACGCCTGGTTCCTCCTTGGAGGTCACAACCAAGTATGTTTTGGAGTACAACAATGGTAACTTCCCAGAGCCAACAGAAACACCTACAGAAGAAGTTTACGAGACAAACGACGGCATACTGGGGAACAACGGCTTTGGTCTAGAAGAACAGAAGAATACGGTAAGCAAATAGAGGATTACTACGATTAGTAGTAGTACTGGTAGTAGTAATAATAGCAGGGTTTCTACACCTTTTTGCTAATCAAATGCCAAGACTTTTCCAAGACATATAGCACAGTTTCCAGGACCAGTATCCATCAGTCTCTGTTCTCCATTGAACATGTGGTGTCAATGTCCAGGTCTTATCTCTGGCTCCAACTATCTCTTAGGACCGATACTATCAGGACATTTCTGATCTGGGTAAATAAGTCCATTTAGGTGTTTATCTTTATCGAGTTTGGGAACATTTTTACGATTTTCAGTAACATTCTTCTCCCTGCATAGTTTTTTACACACATTTTTAAAATATACAATCAGAGAAATGCAACAGAGAAATTTCCTACATCTGTTTCCTGTTTATTTAGATGTGATAACCCTACCAACCCCACCAACTCGACCATATTTAGATCCAATGAAGGCAATTCAAATGTGTCTGTTTCCTGTTTGTTGACATGGAGAATGAGGTGACCCTTGGATTGGTAAGGAGATAACCCTACACTAAAATGATGAAAATGTTCCTCTGGGTCTACTTCTGGTATGAACCTCCAGCCATCTTCTCAGTCTGAACCAGGAAGTGATGCTGCAGCAGAGCAGAGCGTCCCATCCCCACTACCTGAGACTGTAGATTCACCCTATTGGTCCAAATTAAATCCTGGTGTCGGTTTGGTCACTGGTGGGAAATCTTCTCCACACAGGAAGTGACCAATCCAGACTGAAGAGATCCAAAAGTGTCTCCTAAACAGAGAAAGCTGGACTCACCAACGTTAGATCTTTGGTTTCCTTTGGTATAAAGCATAATGGACCAGCCAGGGTGACATCATCTTACATGGATTCACACAGTTTTCAAACAGTTACCTCTTATTGCCATTTGGAGTCGCCACTGTTATATTACTGTTATGCTATAACCCTAACCCTATACTATACTGTTATACTATATACTATTATAACTACTTCTTTCCCTGTATTTATTGCATATTTAGATTGGCAACGACATAGACAACACCTTGCTGCGGCCCTTGAGGCCCCTGAGGCCCCTGAGTGACCAGGTTGTGGAGCTGAGCATCAAACTGAGAGGAGAAAACTACAACGATGCTCTGAGAGACCCAAGCAGCGTCCACTACCAGCAACTGGCCAGACAGTTCACACGCAGGGTAAGGTCCAAACAGTTTCCTTTATGTAGTGTAACAATATGTTGACCTGTTGGTCAACGTCCCTGTTGAGTGGACATAGACACCAAAACATACATACTAGGTCCCTGGTAGGTCCTTTAGCATGCAGGCACTATGTTGAGTGATAATAGGCTCCATGCTAACACTTTAGCATCCACTATGTGAGATGATTTGGATGATTTGGTGATCTTCTTATCAATTAACGGCTAAGCTGACTAAAGAGCCAAACACCCACAACAGGATCTCAGTGTAAAGCACTAGCCATCATTAGCCCAACTAAACACTAAACAGTGAAGGTTGAGGGATGATCGTGATGATGCCTGGTGGAAATCACTCCAAGGCCTTCTTCGCTTATTCTTTACTCCTTTTTGTCTCTTTTCTCTCCTTCTTTTGCTCCTCTTTGTCACTCTCCTCTCCTTTCCTCTTCTTCTACTCCTTTCTATTCCTCCTCCTTACGTACAGGAAGTACACTCATTATGAAATGAACTTTCTTGTGGTTTGATATGAAGTGCCGAGTCAGGAGTTTGGCCCCGGTTGAAAGAGCTCGCCTGTTCTCGTACATTAAGGCTCTTCACGCTTTAAAACTGTTTCCTCGCCCTCGCCAACTTCACGCACAGAGTAAGGGCGAGACTTTGCTGGAAAACCCAGAGCACATATGAGCAATGACTCACTATAAGTTGCGTTGGTGAAGGAGTTGGTGTGACGGTGGTGGAAAAATCTCATCTGCCGGGAAAGCAGAAAGTGCCGGCGTATTCCCAGTACTGCTGGGAGTTTCTGTGGCGGCGTTTCAGGCTCCAGTCCACTGGCAGCGAAGCGTGGACCCAGTTTATGGTCTTCATGTCAGGGTCAAGGTCATTAATGAGGAGAAGATGGAGAGGAGGACGGTAATAGGAACAACAGGAGTCAGACAGAAAGAGAGAGAGAATAAGGCTCCAATCTTGAGGCCCAAGAATATCCAGGTTTTCCTTCCAACCAGCAGCTCAGTTCACTAACTACTACCACCAGAGAGGAGGAACTAGTTAGTGAACGTGGTGATTGGTTGGTATGAACACCTACAGACTCTTGGACCTCCATGAAGCAGGATTGGACACCAATGCTCAATAAAAGAGGCGCTCCAGGAACCAGAAGGACGTGAGGTCGATTCCCTCAACAGCCAAAGTGTCTTTAAGTTACACTCATGTAGCTTCTCTGTAAGAGCGTCAGCTACACGCCTGAAAGGTAAAGAGAGAAACAGAAACAGAGAGAGATCCTGATAGTTTTGTTTCCATTCAACTGAGTTTTAATCAAATTTTTGAAATGTCATTTCCAACGTCGCCACGTCAGAAAACACACAGTCATTATTTATCTATTGATCACAGATCTTCTTTAGCAACAGAAGACTTTTCTTCTGAAGCAGCTTATCAGAAAGCGCTGTTTCCTTCCTAGGCCGATGCGTCGTCATCCACAAAGTACATGATTGGAAACCCGGCCAGTCGGTTTGGAAACCCGACTCTCCTCCGAGGTTGCGGGGAATCAGTCGCATTTGGCCATGACCTAAAATCTGCTTAGTCTGCAGAACACATCATGTCTTCAATATCAGTACACAGCATCTCTATAGTCTCAGGTAATGGAGGATATACTTCATACTTCAGTACTGTACTGGCTGCAACAGTCTCTACTGTGAAGATCACATTCCTCCATCCTGAAGGATTATGGGACAAGAACATGAACTGGACGCCATTTTTATGTTCGTCACATGAAAAGCTGGTTAGGTTAGGGTTAGGTTTAAAACTAGGTTAAAATGAAGGTCGGGTAACTAAACCAGTCTGGTTATGGTCCGGTTAAGATTCTGGTCATGGTTAATTGATCGTCGGTAAATATCTCCGCTTTAATCTGTTGCTTCAATCACCTTAACCAATAGGATTTGACCTTGTGACCCTATTTATAGCTATTTTTTTATCATTGCATTTTCCTGGTTGGCTACAGTGATACCTGATAACTGAGCTATTGAACGGTTAAACTAACTCCAGTTGTTTCCTCCGTCCACCCTGCAGATTGAAGACGCCTTCGAGAGGTTACCGGGTTTCAAGAAAGTCTACGTTGTTGAATTCAGGTAGATATCAGTTTACATCACAGGAAGGAGGCTGCTTCATGACCAGCTACACTGACAGGAAGCTGGAAGGCAGAAATAAATATATATATAGTGATCTAGAGGATAGGGCTTTGAACACTGCAAGAAGACAGACAGACAGACAGACAGACAGACAGGCAGACAGGCAGACAGACAGACAGACAGACAGACAGACAGACAGGCAGACAGACAGACGAGGTTTGAGTCTCTGACTGACTTGCTTTATATATAAATGTTGTTTCTTTTGTCTCGTCAGACCGCAGAAGGACCTGGAGAGGTGAGAGCTTCCATTTACACCTTTTCATTCAACGATGAAGTAATACTGATATAATACTATAATACTATAATACACACTCAATTTGTACCACAAAAGGAGTATTTTGGTGCATTTCTGCAGGGAGAAACTGTCCCAGGTTGGATATTGTCGATATTATTTCATATATAAGAATATATATTTTATTGTTTTCGGGACACAAGCGCATGACAACATGA
>CABFOQ010050650.1:0-21068 GCA_900660455.1 Gephyroberyx darwinii
ACTCTCAAATACAAACTCTAAAATGGGAGCTCTGAAGGGTTGGTTTTCTGTGACCATAGAGAGCAACATTTTGGCTGCGAGTTACTACAGTCAATGGTCTGTCTGTCTGTCTGTCTGATTCTCTTTCTTTCGCTTTTTTCCTTTTCTCTACTTGGCCTCCATTCCCTCCCTTATTCCAAGGCCCCTAAAGATTTGGGGAATTTCCTGTTGCCTAACTTTAATAAACAACCCACATCTGTATCAGCTAAAGGGAGGATGAGGGAGGGGGACACAAATAGAAACCAGATGCGTGTGGAATCTTAAATTTGAAATAGTGGCAAAAGAAAAGAGGTTGAGCGGCTGATTTACGTCAGCAAGAGAAAAGGAAAGAGGACAGACAAAGAGAGAGGAAAGAGAGAGAGAGAGAGAGAGAGAAGCATGCTTTTAGCTTGGCTTGTTTTGGATCTAAAGTCCAGAACACATATTTGTATGAGACGACTTTTATGTGTATTTGCAGCGGTTTTTTCCTCACATTCTGGTCAGAACAGGAATTATTGTGCATGCAATGATGAAAATATTGTACTGCACACCAAAAGGCTTCAGACTTCCATTGCTTTTACATCTAATGTTTCTTTAAGGCAACAATAAAGAAACACTAAAGACAGTCATGGAACATTTCTGGAGCCTTTTGTTGTATTAACTAGTGATAAAATACCGCTGCAGTGACCTAAATATATTGCCCCAGGAAACAAACAATTTCTTTCTTCTCTCCAGTAAGGCAGTTTGGGAAAACATGGCACGGATGTGTGTGAAAACCCGCCGCTTGGATGTGGCACGAGTCTGCCTGGGGAATATGGGTAATGCCAGGGCAGCACGGGCACTGAAGGAGGCCGAGGCTGAGGCTGAACCGGAGGCCCAGGTGGCAATGTTGGCCATTCAGCTTGGCATGCTGGTAAGATACATAAGTAAAATACAGTGTTAGAGTGTTAGTCACTGACGTGACATGCCGCTCAATATTACACTAATAGTGGCTTGAGCCTTTTTTACATGCACTTCACACGAGTCATCATCATCTTTGAAATTGAGGAAGTTGAGATGATGAGTGAACAGTGTAATTTGTCATCTCCTTAAATGTTCACTACAATGACCCAGTGCCCTTTCTTTCATTCAGCCATTCTTTCTGTCATCTTTTTTTATTCAAACAAAAGCAACATCCAAAAACAAAACATAACACAGCCAACATAAAGCCACATCCCATGACTACAAACAACAGTTCCTCTTTTTAGCTCCGAACATTTCACCAGACAAAGCCCTTCGGTCTTTCCTGTCTGAAAGCATTTATCTTTCCATCATCTTTTCCTTTCTTCCAACAGGAAGATGCAGAAAAGTTGTACAAGGCCTGTCAGCGCTATGACCTCCTGAACAAATTCTACCAGGCTTCTGGCCAATGGCAGCAGGCTCTGGAGACAGCCGAGAACCATGACCGCATCCACTTGCGCACTACCTACTACAGTTATGCCAAATACCTGGAGGCCATGGGTGACAAGAACCTGGCCCTCACATAGTAAGGCGCACAGTAACATGATGCCATCGTAGAGATACAGCTTGGAATTGGTTTTATGGTAGTTTTAGCATTTGGAATTGCTCAGTGTATGGAAAAAATTGCCTTGTGATTGTCGGCGTGTTTCTTTCAGCTATGAGAATTCGGACACCCACCGAGTTGAAGTGCCCAGAATGCTGCAGGATGATACGTTGTCTCTAGAGATCTACGTCAACAAAATGAAAGACAAGTAAGTGCAGGAATGCTGTTGATTTGCTTTACCTTCTGATTCAAAACTGTGAGTGTAGTCCACACAAACCTTGGTAAAGCAGAACATCCTACAATGACCATCTACGCACAAACAAAGTCGCATGAAAAAAGTCATTTTGCAAATCAAACCATGTCTTTCATCAACCCAGGAACGTCTACAAATGGTGGGCCCAGTACCTGGAAAGCCAATCAGACATGGATTCAGCGCTGCGTTTCTATGAGTACGCCCAGGATTACCTCTCCCTGGTCCGGGTCCACTGCTACATGGGGAACATTCAGAAGGTAACTCACTTTGTATCAGGAGTGTACATTTGGAAAGTGCTGTTTTAGAGCGTTACATGGGCAATGTGTTGTGTGCAAAAAATATTGAAGCATTTTATTAAACTGTATTTGATGTTATTAGGTAGCAAAAGCCATTTACATAAGAAATACAAGTACAATAAGTACAGTAGGAACATATTGAGGATGTAATTGCACCCACTTTTGAAATCTTGGGTAATGAACTTCAGGAAAGAGTTTTCTTTCAATATTGACTCGACAGTGAATCATTTTCACGATACAAAGCTTTGAAATGAAGGGAAATGGACAGGAATAGGAATATATTGCTGAAATACGATATGGACTTCTTTCTTTACCAGGCGTCTGAGATAGCCAATGACACAGGTGACAGGGCAGCGTCGTACCACCTGGCCAGGCAGTATGAGGGTCATGATGATATCAAACAGGCGGTCCACTTCTACACACGAGCCCAGGCCTACAACAATGCCATACGACTGTGCAAGGTAAACTCCATCTACTGTTTATTTCTCTATCCATCTCTCTTTGAATGCTCAACATATTGTTTCTCTGTGGGCTTGTTGACTGATGCTGATTGCATGTGACCAGGAGAATGGACTCGATGACCAGCTGATGAACCTGGCTCTGCTCAGTAACCCGGAGGACATGATGGAGGCCGCCTGTTACTATGAGGAGAAAGGCACTCATATGGACCGAGCTGTCGCGCTCTACCATAAGGTCTGTCACCGTACTCTGCTTTTTCTGAATGGCTCAGAACATGTCAGGAATTCATGCAATCTAAATCATGCCACAAGGGGGCGACAGTACACCATATCAGCAGTATATGAACAGCACAATGTAGATGGGGGCGGGGGCTAGGTCAAATTGTAGCATGCACACAAATCCCTAGAGTCTTTCTTTAACAGGTAGATGTTGTTTATACTGTCTGAGTGCCACAGAAGGACCCAGAGTGTCATAGGTAGGTTTGTCCCTCATTTCTCTGTTTTAGGCCGGTCACGTCTCCAAGGCTCTGGAGTTGGCCTTTGCCACACAGCAGTTCTCTGCACTTCAGTTGATTGCTGAGGACCTAAATGAGAACTCTGACCCTGCCCTCCTGGCACGCTGCTCTGACTTCTTCATCAAACACACTCAATACGAGAAGGCTGTGGAGCTACTGATAGCAGCCAAGAAGGTACGTGTGCATATGCACGTGATCTGTGTTTGTGTGCATACATACGTTCTGTGCATGAATCCATCTGTGATTTCTTACGTGTGTGTGTGTTTGTATGTATTTATACCTCCCCAGTACCACCAAGCCCTGCAGCTGTGTCTGGATCAGAACTTGACCATCACAGAGGAGCTGGCAGAGAGTATGACTGTAAGCGAGTCAAAGGACTTGTCTGAAGAGGCCCGCAAGGACCTGCTGGACAAGATAGCCGACTGCTGCATGCGTCAGGGCAATTACCACCTGGCCACCAAGAAATACACGCAAGCGGGCAACAAGCTCAAGGTTAGAAGGTTAGGTGGTAAAAGCACCTGGTCTTTTCCCCACTATCTGTGTCAAGTTGGGTCTTTCTATATCACACACACATCAACACACCAACGTGCACACACCCATTCATCCATCCCGTCCTTTTTATAGCCGCTTATTCAGGTCAGGAAAAAATATGACTATGTCAAACACCAACAAATATATTTTGTCTTTACTTTGCACCAGGCCATGAGGGCGCTCCTGAAGTCGGGTGACACAGAGAAGATAGTATTCTTTGCCAATGTCTGTCGGCAGAAAGAGCTTTTCATCATGGCTGCCAACTACCTGCAGTCTCTGGACTGGCGGAAAAACCCAGAGATCCTGAAGAACATTATTGGTTTCTACACCAAAGGCAGGGCACCGGACCTGCTAGCTGGCTTCTATGAAGCCTGTGCTCAGGTAGCGCATCACTCTGTACAAAACAGGTTGTTATTTTCCAGAGCTCCTGTCTGTTGTCTGCCTCTGTTTTTATGCCATCCAAGTCATATTTGCCGTCCATTTTAGGAAGTTTCTAGTTGATAAAAACAAATCAATTGAGAAAACGTGTAGGTGTCAGCATAATCATCCTAAATCTCGTGTTGTATGATTTATGATTGTTACTACTGCTTGCATGTGCAGTACGTTAGGATCTTTTGTAATAGTTTATTAGTGCTGTCATGTATAATAAGCTTTGGCATGAACCAGGATGTTTTGAGGAAAAGAAATCAAGTAGAAATACTGAGAAACTAAGAGTTGTTTTTTTTTACCATGGTTAAGGTGGAAATTGATGAGTACCAGAACTATGACAAGGCTCTACATGCTCAGACGGAGGCCTACAAGTGTCTATCAAAAGCCAAGGACCGTAACCCTGGACAACAGGAAGCAAAACTGGCTGACTTGCAACACAAGATCACCCTGGTCAAGAGGTTCCTCCAGGCACGCAGGTAGGAATCTCGCCATTCTCTTTTCCCCCTCATTTACTACATTTTAGTCATCTTTTCTGTCTTACCAAGGCTCTGTTAGTGTCCACCTTTAATCCTCAGCTGGAGTTTGTTTTTTTCTTTGTCTCCAGGTTGTATGAGGAGGATCCAGGGGAGGCAGTGCGACTGTGTGAGGCCCTGCTGGAGGAGCCAGACCTGGACCCTGCTGTCAGGATTGGGGATGCATACGGTTTCCTGGTGGAGCATTACTGTCAGCAAGGCAACTTCCAAGTGGTGATCATCAGTTTTTATGTTTTTATCTTTATTTTTAAGACGTCTCTGGCTCCGTCGTCCATTATCTCCAGATATATTGTTATGGCTATAAATCCATTGTAAGCCTGGGGACATAAAGACATAAGTCCTTATCTTCTGTCTCCCTCCTCCAGGCCTACCAGAAGTTTGAGGAGCTCCAGAAGCTGCTGCCCTCCCAGAATGTCAGGTACTATATCAGCCAGGCCAGCCTAGAGGCCCTGCAAAAGGCTCTGGGTGTACCCATGAACCGGGGTGACCGCAAGAACAGTGGGAGAGAGGAGGACGAGGTGGAGGAGGACTTAAGTCTGGAGTCTAACCAAGAAGACTGATCCTAAAAGATGTCTACTACCTCGAAAAATTACATTTCAACCTCCAAAACATATCCATATGGAAGCCACTTGGTGTTTCATTGTTTAGTTTCAATCCAACAAATTCAGCTAAGCAAAGTGTGGTGGCATTAAGCTGTGGCAAACGTTTGCAAACTCGAAGAAGTCAACACTAGAGTCACAACGACTCCTAAATATAGAAGTGGGACAAGTTGTTTTATGGTCACTGCATACGGACGTAAACAACCAGATAACTTCCTACCACCTGCTTCAAAAGGAAGACTGTCTCAAAGTTTATGATCTTATACACAGGTACTACATTCATATATATTCACCAGATCTATATTAGATGAAATTTTACAAAATCTTTGACTTTCATTTCAAAGTGTAACAAAAGTTACACTGAGAAAAAGGGCACAAAATATTGAATTATTTCATATACAGCTCATTCAGTTCCTGTTTTAATGCAGCTGAATGAATTTCTTTTACTGACGCTTGCCTTCTGCAGACTGGTGTGATGAACACAGCATATTACCTTGTTTGGAGCTGAAATGCATATTTGAAGTTTGCTTTTGAATGTGCTGTTTATTATAGATCCCTAACTGAGGCTACATGATTAGTTTTGGTTACATTCTGAGCAATTTGTTATCAACTTTTGTTTTATTTAAGTGGTGAATGAATGCCTTTCAGTGTCAAAACACTCATATTTCTATAAAATGTTTTGCAGTTATTTTTGATAACCTGTGATGCAATTTATATTTAGCCTCTTATTTTGTACAATTGTCTAAGTTTCTATGAATCAAGGATTTTTAAAAACTATTGTATTTTAGCACTTAAAGGGTTTATATTGTTTCCTTTATAATTGAATTGAGAATTTTCATCTGACGGTGGTCTGTTAGGCCTAGCAGACCTAACACACTGGTGAAACTGGCTGAAGACTGAAGGTCTTCCCTTTTTATTCTATTCCCAGCGAGTGAACATATTCTCTGCCTCTGTGTATCTCTGTCTGTCTCTCACTCACACATAGACACACACACACCATCATTTGGCTGACAGGTCAAATGACAGCTGTTATTTCACTATCCAATAACAGTAACTTATTGTTATTCAAAGTATAGGCCAAACATTGTGCCAAACGCACAGGTTGGGCTGAAACTTGTTCTTTGGTCCCATGTCAAACTGGTGACCTATACTCACTGGCCACTTTATTAGGTACACCTATCTAGTACTGGGTAGGACCCTGTTTTGCCTCAGCCTGAATTCTTGGTGGCATGGATTCAACAAGGTGCTGCCCACCACTGTTGTGAAGAGCTGTTATTTGAGCATTTGTGGCCTTTCTGTTAGCTTGAACAAGTCTGCCCGTTCTCCTCTGACCTCTCTTATTAACAAGGTGTTTTTGGCCACAGAACCGCTCACTGGATGTTTTTTTGTTTATCGCACCATTCTCTGTGAACTCTAGAGACTAGTGCGTGAAAATCCCAGGAGGGCAGCTGTTTCTGAGATGCTGGAACCTGTACTATATATAAACGTATATATAAACAAACATGGAGGCTGCAGCTTAACAAACTAATTTTCCAAACTTCATTCAATAAATGTTAGTTTTGATGGTTAGTCTGGCTAACTACAAATCTACTATAAAGGTGTATGTGTATATGTGTGGATTTTTTATTTTTTTTATTTAACCGTTGACTGATATATGAATGCAGGAAAGTGAGCGGCAACGTCGCTTCAACGGAGACTGCGTGTCGTTGTGAATCCCTGTACTGGTGCTCTACCCGACGTCATCTTGGACGTTTTTTCGTGGTCGTTGTGCAAAGTGAGAATAAGTACATTTGAAACAGATTAATGTCAGAGGACAGGTGAGGCAGTTTGAGGAAGGTAAACAGTTTCAAACTGTTCCAACTGTCGTCGCACGAGCGCGCTGTTGTCACGGAAATGTTGTAAAGCTCACGCTGCAGCGATTTCAGCCCTTGGATCTATAGCAACCCTGGGTTTATGATACATATTACATGCTGTACAAATATCACTATATTTTCTTTAAAAAAGCCTATGATAGTGACACCATAGGAGAGAAAATACGGTAAGGCCGTCAGCTCACTATTGATTACCACAGACACACTATACGCTATGTAATACAGGAATATTATAGTGTTACCTTGGAGATAAAGAATACTGTCAACTACGTTAAGGTCACTATAAACTCACTATTGAGTATCACAGACACACCATAAGTCCCTATAGGAATATTATAGCGAGTTTTCGTTGGGAGTAACTGGTGTAGAGGAAACAGTTTAATACCTTCATATTTTAGAAAGTGTCGCAAAGCATAGGGTGTGTTCAGGTTAGTGATAGGTTTATGTTATAACCTTTTCCGTGTTATCAAGGAGCCATGGTAACACTGTTGGTGGATACAGTGCAGCCCAAAACGAAGAAGTATCCTACAGTAAGCAGTAAGATGGACTCACACGACCTTCAACCATCTGTTAATGAATTTGAGGAACGAATTCAATCTTTGACAGAGGAGAATGTGAGTAAATTGTGTAGCCTTGTTAACATTTAGTCTAAATCCCCCTACTGCAATTTTTGGGGCTATTTTTTATCAAATAAAAAGGGGGAAAACATCATCGGCCATGGTTTCTCTCGTTTCAATTTAACGATTTAATTATTTCAACCAGTAAGGCGGTCAGGCAAATTGTTGATTTACACAGCCAGCAATGGAAACACTGAATAATTTGTGTTAACATGGGAACTCCCACCACTTCTCAGTGTAACCAAGTCTGCTTCTGTTCACCTCAATTCAGCTTCAGCTACATGACAAAAACGAGCGCCTTTTTACCAAAGTGGGCTACCTGGAGGGCAGACTGGGCCACCTGGCCAGGTCCAACACAGACCTGTCCTCCACACTGGTCCAGAGTGAAGAGGACAAACTGAGGGTAGATTACATTATTATCAAGGATTGAACTAAGTGCAATCTTTGCTCTTGTGTCCACCCAGAATTATTTCTCTTTCCTGTCTCATCTCTCAGATATCAAAGGAACTTGTGGAGGTAAAAATTCAGACCAACAAGATGAGAGAGCAATTTGAGGAGGAGACCTTTGAGTTGAAAAACAAGGTGAGGATGTACATTGAGTGTTACTTGCCTCAGTGAAGTAGTGATATATAAAAAAGATGGGTAACCTTTGACAGACAACCAGCAATAGAAACAAAAATCAATTCTATTTTCAGAAAAGCATTAATTTGTGTTTTTTCCTTAAAAGACCCCATCCTCATAACTTCCATCAGTTTGATCCTTCTTACCATACCAGGAATTTAAGTAATAAAAATAAATGTCTGCATAAAAAGTTAGGTAAATCGAGTTTTGGTGGGTTTATCCCCCACTACATCCCGGCTTAAAATGTTATCCTGGACCTATAACTCATCCTACCACTATCTGTGCTGCTCTTTCCCCCGGTTAGATATTGAACCAAGGCGGTGTAATAACGGAGCTTGAGATGGAGCGGGACAAGTTGCGTAGGCAACTCCAGTCAGCCGCGGCCCGCCTAGAGATGGGTGAGAAGACCAGTGTGGGCCTGACGGAGGAGTATGCTACCCTGAAGAAGAACTACCTGGCTCTGACTGAGGCCCATGAGAGAGAGGTGGCCCAGAGTGAGGAGCTGAGCGTTGAGCTGCTAGACCTGGCCCAGGCTCAGGACGCCCTCCGCAGGCAGCTGGAGGAGCAGCAGCAGTGTGTGAAGGCCTCCACCCAGGGCCTCCATGGGGAGCTGGATAGGGTGCAGACCTTAGTCAGCCGCATGTCACACAACAGAGTCCGGGTAGGATAGTATTATTATTATTATGTTTATGATTGTTAGTGAAAGGAAGTGTACGTTGCTTGTGATTGTTATTATCGTTATTATTAGTAGTAGTAATAGTAGTAGTACTGTAGTACTCACCCCCATGTCAGTTGAAACTCCACTGCCGTTTGTACAACCACCAAGCGCACAGCAAGATAACTAGTGACGGCCATCTTTTTACAGCTCCAAAAAATTATAAAATATCCATCAATTTTTTTCCAAACAGCTTGTGCAGCATAACTCAGGTGTTTTGTAGCCAAATGATTGTACTGTGGGTCCAAAAGTCCAATTTTCCCCCTAATTATCTCCCATATTCTCCTCACTGACAACGCTTTGTTCTAAAATGCACCCATGCTGTTGGGTGTACATGTGGGGGTGAGAAGATAATGACTCAATTTTAATTTTGGGGTGAACTATTCCTTTAATGATGATTATTGCGACCTCCATTATCTATTTGCTATCTAAATTGTGAACTTATATCGGTTTCTTAACAGCCTGAGGATCTGGCAGCATTGGACAAAGAGCAAAAAACGATGGAGAAAAGCGTGAGTACCTTGTACATGTTACATCTCATTCGTCTGTGAAAAGGAGCACAAATAGAAAAGTTTCAAGTGCATTTTATCGGTAACCTAGCCACCTAATAGTTAAGAAGTGTTGTTGTAACCAGCCTCACGCCTTCTTATTCATTTATTTACTCACGTGTAGCTGCTTGGAAACCAAGACGAGATCAAAGAGATGTTGGAGAAGATGAAGAACAGTTATGAGGAGCAGCAGGAGAGACTGGAGGAGAAAGTGTGAGGGGGAAACAAATGTTTGGTATTTACTTAGACAAGTCAAAAGCCTAAGTAAGATGAGGCATCATTATCTTTCCATTTCAGTGATCAACGGGAAAAACCCATCTCAGCACATTCAGCACATCTGCCGTGCGGTTTCCTCTTTGATTTTGTTCTGCTCAACCGTGCCTTCATTTGCTACATGGCTCTGTATGTGATGTGGTCTCTTTGCTCTGTCCTTTGATGTGGCTGCCTTTGGATTTTGGTCACTACTCTGTTGTGGTTCAGCCTGTGTTTGGTCATCAGGGTGGCAATGGGTAAGGAGCAGCAGGAGAACAAGAGAGCGATCCATAATACCCAGCAGAAACTGTCTGAACAGAGCGCGGTAAGCATGAACAATCCCTTCCAGGCAGCTACTGGTCACATCGACATCATTTCCATAACAAGTTACAGCTGTCACATGGTGGAAATGTGGTTTGGTTAGATTGAGATCACCTGCATCGTTTGGTTGTGTGTGGGGTTTCCAATAAAGGCCCTGCTGTGCTCCCAGAGCCAAGCAAAGGAGGTAGAGGAGGAGAACTCCAAGCTACAGTTACAGGTCAAAGAGCTGAATGAGGAATACCGTGCAAGGCTGGTGTGCTACTTACAGGACTTAGCTGTGGGTAGCAGCACACACACACACACACACACACACACACACACACACACATACATAACCAAACACATACTCAAATGCATAAAACAGGAAGGCATGTTGGTTAGCTGCACAGTCCAGTTTTCTTAGCCCACACACCACATCTATGTCTGTCCGCAACCACCCATACTTTAACAGCCATCTGCACGTCTTTCATCCAGGAGTATATTGATGGACTTGGAGAAAACAGAAGGGGGAGGGGCTCTTTGGAGGGGGCGAAGATGAGGGCATTTGTGGACAGCATGCTGCAGGATGTGCGTTCGTCGTACAGGGTCAGGGAGGAGCAGCTGGCCTCTGCTGCTCGCTCCTACAAGAAGAGACTGCAGAGAATCACCAAAACCCATCATGCCTTACTCATTGCATACAGGTATTCAATTCCTACGCACGAAAAGTGTAGTGAAGTAATATTGCTTAGATGTTTCCTGTTGATGGGAAGGACTGCCATCAAGAACAAATCCTCATTTAATCCATAAAGACCAAAATACTCGGTGTCTGCCTCGTCGTATTAGGGTTCAGAGGGAGCAGATCTTGGCCAAACCAGAGAGCGGTCTGGACCCAGGCCTCCCAGAAGGCCACTTCAGCCTGGAGCCCAGCGAGCTGAGAAGCGAGACAGAGAGGGAGCTCCAGCAGCTTCGCCAGGACAAGGCTAAGCTGGAGGGTCAGCTCCAAGCGGCCCAGGAGCAGGTTGTACAACGGGGAGACGATGCTTTGAAGTCGATTGATCTCTTTAGTGTTTGGTCTGTTGGGGCTTCTTCGTTGTGTCTGCACTGCAACTTCTTCTGTTTATTACTTAAAAACGGAATCTGCATTGCTTTATTACTTCAGATTTAATTCTCTGTAAGTGTGTAAAGTGGTTCATCACTACACTTACCATCATTTCTACTTTTCAGGTGGCTGTCCTCAAATTGCCTGTCAGCTTTCAGGAGTGAGTGTTATTTCTGTATCTCGCCAACCAAGTTTTAAAAGTGATCCGCTGTGGAGAATATGATTAATGCTGTAACTTCATCAGGCCGGCAAAATTGGGGCGGATATCTGAAGAGGTCTGGGTGGACATAAGGAAACAGATGAGGGAGATCACAAACTCTACACTGGTAAACAATTCCCTCTCTCCACTTTCTGAGATGGTAGAGTCCGTTTACACCCGTCGTATTAGGCCTGTTTTTGACACTTCCATGATAATAAACTTCTAATCAAATTAATGTAAAAAAAAAAATGTCCTTGATATATTTTGCTTTATTAAGATAAGATCTTTTATTCTTAAAGCTTTTGTTTGAAGAAGATGAAAATATCCCGTCATGAAGGTGAGTTGAAGATTCCCTCATTGTCCCAACAGGAAGGTTTTGAGAAAGAGCGCGCCCTACTGGTCACCAGAGCGTCGGTTGCTGAGGCGCAGGTGTCGGAGCTGCAGGACTACGTCGACAACCACCTGGGCAGGTCAGGAAGTTGTTAGACGTCTAGGGTGTACAATATTAACTTTCAGAGAGAGTGAGTGTGATGTTGAGCATTACCATTCCCTGCAGGTATAAACAGGAGATCACACGTCTGCGCAGACTTCATGGGCTGGAGGAGGTGGGGCGTACCCAGAGTGCCGAGGCTTCCCTCTTACTCCCCTGATCCATTAAGAAACACAGCCATGAAGTCTAAATACCTGTTGTTTTTTTGTTTGTTTTTTAATAAAAAAATCTGAACACGAGATAACCGGTGAGCATAGACTGCCATGACTATTCACCTTTAAATATCTGATTCCTTGTTCACAGTGTTTTCAAAGAGGGGATTCAAAGTTTATGGGCATTGCGCGTTTATCCCTGTACTCTTAGACGACCACCGGGTGGTGCTGCTCATACTGCTGGTTCCCCCCTATGAAAGGGCCCTAAAGAAATCTGGCCTTGAGAAAAAAATGCCTGGAATGTTTGTAAAGCTTATGTCAATTTCACGAGCTCGGGAGAAGAAAGCATGCGGACAATGAAGGGTCACCCTGGTGAGAATAATGTCATTACATGTTATCCAGACACATACACACCCCTGAATACTTTCCCTCTTAGCGCTGCGATGAGAACTGTGGCGCAGACAAGCCAGGTTTTTCTAGCGTGGGGTTCATATTTATAACCTACTCAGTGTTGCTGTGAATAAGAGCGTACTCCCTTTAAATCCCTTTAACGGTGAAAGGGCAATAGCTCTGCATTTCTTTCACCGTGGATGCTGACTGAGCTTCATGCCATAGTTTACAGCTGACATAGCTTTAAAAAGAAGATTCATTAATTGATAATGTAATGGTTCCTTTTAAAGGTGTTTGAATCGTCCGTGTTGGAATCGTCACTCTGGCGGAAAAGACTAAACACTGAAGCTAAGAAAGCCCCGGGAGAGTGATGGGAAAAGAACAGGAGATGGAAAGAGGGAGAGTCATATCTTCCACATCACCCCAATCCTCTTTTCAGGGGGCAAGCCAACTGTGGGAAGGGGGAGCAGGGGTGTGGAGGTTGGAGAGGAATGGGAAGTGGGATTTTGTTTGTAATGCATTACACTCCCAGGACCCCTGGGAAAGGGGTTTGGGGGGGTGTTCAAACTGGATATGTGCCAACATAGTCACCGTGCCAAAGAGCTGGGTGCTGGGGACCACTCCTCTACCGGCAGATCTGTGGGAAAATCAAAACCAGGTTGTTCAGTGCTGCTCAGCCAACAAAGACTGAGAGGCAATGTGCCGGCAGAGGGCTCTGCAAACGTGTACTAATGTAACTTACTGTTGGAAACGAGAGAGGAAAAAGGGAGGAGAAGCAGCAGTAGAAATTGTTGTCATAAGATATCACATAGAGCATAGCGCTGGGAGTAAGACTGGTGCAACCCAGCTGGGCACCCAGGCAGCTTGCCAAGTTTTTCCAACTGACCTGCAGGGGCATTTTGGACGAGTGGACTCTGTAGACTGTGACCAACCGTTTACTGATCACTGTACATCATCACAGTAATAATAATAATAATAATAATAATAATAATAATAATAATAACAATAATAGTAATAAATATAGCTACAAGCAGCAATTAAGGGGCCATCCAAAAGATATAGTAGTGGTTGTAGTACTATTGTGATAATGGTGGTAGTAGTAGCAGTAGTAGTAGTCGTGGTACTAACTAGTAGTTCTAGTAGTAGTAGTACTGGTAGTGGTAGTAGTAGCCAGAGATTGAGAAAGCAGAGATGGTAGATCAGCTGGTTGTTGTCAGTGTATTTCTCTGACTATCAGGTGAAAACTTTTTTGTAATTTTTTCAGCCTGGCTTTCCTGTGAGTGAGAGACATTGACAGAGACAAAGAAAGAGAGAAAACACAGAGACGCCCAGAAGAACACGCTGTAAAAAGTAGAGCACGGTGCGAACCTTTGAGGCCTCTCTGGCTGAAGCCGTGGCACAGCGTTTGTTCTGGCACGATCCAGTAAAATGTGCATGAAGGGATAAAATATAGAAGCATAAGACTACAATCTGTCTCTCCTTTCCCGCTGAGAAAAATGTTGAATTGTTATTGCTGTTGCTGTCCAGAGATGTTCAGACTTTCAGACACCATTGTTTGACACTAATGAAGATTAAACGATTGGTTAAAGATCCACTGTTGAGGAAAAGTGGGTCTATTCACAATTGTCATAATATTGTCATAATTCAATTTAATTACAAGAGGATTCCCTTAATCCTGTAATAGCTGTAAAAGTAACAGCTAAATCTAAAAGTTGGTATGAAGTTGCCCTTTAATGATAGTAATGGTTTATTCCACATCAAACATCCCGCTAAAAATATACGTGAATATATGAAATACAAGAAGAGAATTGACGGCTCGTCTTGAGAGGAAGAATTTACCTTTTTGAAAATAAATGGAAAGCATTGAGTTGAATCAACTCAATAAAGATCCTATCCTGCCCTTCCACTGCTTTCTCAGTGTATTGTGAACATTTCACCAGAAAACAGTTAACAGCAATGGGACACAGTTGTATGGGGTCAGACACTAATAAGTGCATTGCAGGTAGAAATATGGTGGGGGGTGTCGAAGCTCTACCAAGCCTTCCCACGGCGAGGTTGGTGTTGAGCCGGGGCCACTTTAGGGCCGTGGAAGTTTGTTTTATTGTTTCACTTTTCACGGTCGCCCCCAATTCAGGCTCTTGTGTCTCCACAGCTTTACTTCTGGTCTGTCACGAAAATCCCAGGATCCCTTTCGGGCATGAAAAATAAAAATGGCTGGATGTGACTTTTTAAATTCAGAGTAATATTTGGCTTTAAGCAACATAAGCAGCTTATACATAACTACAAGAGACTGAACATTATTACATTACATTAGCAGCATTGCTGAGGTGTGATGGGAAACAACAAGTGATAAAATCCATGAAATCCAGTTTTATTACCACTAAACTTCATAAGCACACAATATATTTCTTAGAAGATAAAATCAAACTCATGCCAGATCCCTGTGAAAGTTTTTAAGGAGAATACATAGAACAATGTGCGAGATAAATGTGAGCCGTCACTTGACCTTATCGACATTTCAATTAAAATGCCTTGTGATTTACTTTCTTTACTGCCGACCGCGCTTTGGAGCCAGATTCGTTCGGTGACCGATACAGTGGGAAAAAAAAAAAGTCTAGATGAATGTGTCGCTCTGAGGATGGGAAGCAGGGTGGAGCGACGGAGAGGAAGTACCTCACATGGCCTGCGCTGGGCCGCTCGTCAAGAGGCCCTTTGTTTTAGGAAGCTAATGCCTAATTGATACAGGCTTAATGAGAGCGAGCTGTGTGTTGCAGAGTGTGTGAGCCGGGGGGGGGGCGGGACGGCCCGGCCATAATTGGAACGGACAAGCCTTGTGTGGACGAGTGCGGAGGGAAGGGATTTGTGGGAACGCCAGGAGAGCAGAGTGAGGAAAGGTGACAATGAGTGCGAGGAATGTGGAGGCAGTGAGAGAGGAATTCAGCATGATGGAGAAATTATTGAACGGTCATGAGAAAGGAGTGCAGAGACGAGGTCAGAGTGAGCGTGAAGGGCATTCCCATGGAAGTTCGCTCAATGCCCATTCACCTACATGTTTTCACAAGCATCTCCCATGATTCAGCTTGTTGCAAATCATACAGCAATGATAACCTAGGATTAATGTGTTGGACGTGTGCCCCCCCTAGAAACGATGCACCAATGTGAACTCCTTTATTTCTGTACCAGTGCCAAGACTGCATAACTGTCTGTTTTCTGGAGCCACCTGTCTTTTCTTTTCTGATGGGCTGTCTTTTCGCCCCCTCTTTCAGTCCTACAGTCTCAGACTATTCATCTAACAGTCTCCAGCTTCCCTCCAGACAAGCTTTCAATATGAAGGCTGGAGAGGCATTAAGAGGGGAGGGAGGGGGGAAGGGGCGAGAGAGGGGAGCACAGAAGAACCGTGCACTTCAGCTCGCCTTGGAGAATTAGGACTGAAAGCTATGGAGATTCTGGGTGGGTGCGACAAGAGAGAAAAGAGCACGATAAAAAAAGAAGAGGGGGTCCGTCTACAAAACTATGAAGATGAGAGAGGGGAGAATTAATGGGGAGACGGCGAGAAATGGATGCCGGGCAACGAGCTTTAAGCAGAGCGGGGGGCTAGGAAGAGACACATTTTAAAGGTAAAGAGCAAAGAGAGAGAGGAGGAGCGCGACCAAATTTAGGGTGAGAAAAGAGAGAAGGAAGAATTACAGTAAGGGTGAGAGAGACAGGGGAGGGAGCTTGATGAACAAGAGCGAGTGAGAATGAGGCTGAGGGTGAGTGAGGCAACGAGTGAGGGAAGGAGAGGGGGACAGACCCTCGGCGTTCCCACACTCGGCCCGTTCCCACAGTGGACCCGGCTAATCCCTGTCTTAATTGGGGGAGAATTCCAGCGCACATGTTCCCCTGGAATGAGTGTAGAGGGAAGGGAAGGGAAGGCGAGGGGTAACGGGAGCTTGTGACACATCAAGAGACAGGCCAGGCCGGCTGGGCCCGTATTCAATGTACGAGTACACTTTGTTAGAATAACACGCCGCCAGCCTGTCAACACATCTGACGCTTAAATAGCTCCGGCGTGGAAAAAAAAGGCAGACTGCTCTTACCAACCGCGTCGTATTGCTTAGTCACATGCCAACATGACAGAAATATGTGTATTGAATGGTTTATTTCATGTGTATTAAAGGAAAAATTCACCCTAAAACACACGTTGAAGAACAAACAGATACTGGCGATGTACCTTGCATTTGGGGTGCATTTTATTGTTTGGTGGTGTATTTTTCTGTTTCCAGCAGCTACAACTGAACATTTTTCAGCTCTCTGCAACATCAGTGTTAAAGAGCGAAGACTTCTTTCTAGATCCACCAGTTTGCAGCGACATGAAACAATCTTACAGGGAGAAATCCATCGTAGAGGAAGAGATTTATCCACCAACAGTAGCCTCAATGGACCAGAATGCACCTGACAAAATGCCACGTGACGTTTTGAGAGAGGGGCATGGCTGTAATCATAGACATGCCCCAATGTCTAGTTGGCTTACTAGCTATATTTATACGCCCACCTTTGATTGAAAGCAACAAGTTCACACCCGTACTCTGGGGATTCTGGGAAATCTGAACTGAAGTAGGAGCAGATGAGGCAGTTTGAGGGAACGCGGGTACACCAAACAAACACCTGGAATACATGAACATCACAGACTATCCGAGTGGATTTTTCCATTTAACATTGATACACTAATACTTGTATGAGTGTGACGCAGGTAAGGTGGCACATATTAAATATCATTAAATTTAGCTTTCACGTGTTTTGCAGCGCTCTGCACCACACGTATCTGTTGACAATTCTCACCCCGAAGGGCCACAGGGAAGGAGAAAAATGCAAGGAGATACTAGTAGGTAAAGTAACATAACAAAACAGCTGTGATTGGCAGTTTCGTTCCTGCCTCCCTCTTTACTTAATAAACAATTGGAACAATGGAGAGAGTGCAATATCTCTCTGAGGAGGTAACCCAAGACGAATCCTCTGAGGAGAGAGAGAGGGCAGGCGGAAAATGGGTACAGAGGGAGGCCAGGCAGTGCTTCACTATTACAGGATTAGAGGGGAGAAACATGGAGTGGGTGGCAGGGAGAGAGAGAGCGGACTTTGAGAGGATTGTACCGTCCTACCAGGGACGTTTCTTCCCTTTGTGTGGACACTCCAATGAGTTTAGTCAGAAAACCGTAATCCTGGTTGTTAATTGCTGGGGGTTTTAGAGCCTAGGCAAAGACAGGTGTGTTTCCCTGTAGCGGGTAGACTCTCAGTCTAGGGTTTAGTATGGCATCCAGTGGGCTAAGCCGACGTCAGCCAGATAAGAAAGCAAGAAAGACTTGAGTCGTCATTGTGTGAAGAAATTGTTTGGCTAAGGGTTTTTGGTACAGAGGGGCCCTGTAGGGAAACAAAGACACATAAAGAGTTTAAATGTGTCCAACTCAGAAGCAAAACCCATTAAACCCATTAAAAAGTTGATTTTTAATCAATAAGAATCTATCTATCTATCTATCTATCTAGCTAGCTATCTAGCTATCTAGCTGTATGTCTGTCTGTCTGTCTGTCTGTCTGTCTATCTATCTGTCTGTCTACCTCTCCCACCCCTGACCAAATACTCTTTTGATCCCACCCTCTGATGTCTCCCCTGATCTCTGCTTCTCCCCACCCTGACAGGGTGAAAGGCTCTTAAGTGGCCTTACTGGTGTATGATGTCAGTGTTTGGAGGTTTTTGTGGTCTTACCCCCTGCAGGCCTGTGTCAGCCCTGGGATGCCGTGAGGAGATGGCAGCTGTGTGCAGCTGAAACAGGAATAGTGGGTCTTCATTGGAGGGGGTAGCAATTCACTCCCTCTGTCTTTTCTTACAATACTTTTTTTTTTGGCGGGAAAGCACCAAAGACGCTTGCTTGACCCAACTTGTGTTTCTTTGCGGGGACCCCCTCCCTGAGAAATGTCTCGCCCGCCTCCACACTCACATACACCATGTCCACCCTGTCTTGATTGATTTTCAGTGTGCATTTTGGAAGGGATTACAGCCATCTGCAGGCTCTTGAGGAACAAAGGGGGCTCCTCACTCTCCTCCCTTCAGTACTTCAGAGGGATAACATGGCCAGATAAACATGCTCTTGCCCCGCTCTACCCTTGCTCTCTATTCTGCCTTGACCTCTCAACCCACCCCGGCTGCCCACTCTACTTAAAAGCTGACCGCAGAGACTTTCTTCTGCCTCCATCACCACGCTTTGTGAATAGAGGCTTTAATCAGTAATTGCAAAATTGCTGACTACAGAAAGACAAATGCTAGTACTTTACCAAAATGGTTCTGGTGAAAGAGCGCTGTCACCAAAAGTAGCACATGAAACGTTTGATAGCATCTTATTGTCTGATAATGGATGAAATCTTCATGACCTGCAAATTGAAAATTAGTGGATAACAAGTTGGCGTGTTCGCAGACTCGCACATTCACAGAATTTCCATTCGGGCATCATTATTCCCAGCTGTGCGAGGGTGTTATGGGAACCAGAAATTGTCAGCTGGGAATCTGGGATGCCTAAGTGTGGTCATGGTCTTCAGGCCCACTGTCAGCTGGTGCCAAGCTGATGGAGGAGAGCAGGATGCATAACCACTGAGTCACAGAGAGAGATGGTTGCATGTAACCTGCGTGGGAAAAAACATTTGCACGTATGGGCGATGTAACCATAAATCCAGAGTTGTTTCTTCATCACATCTTCTCTAATTCTCTACCTCTGTAAGTCTAACGTGGCCACCTAATGCCTTTCTATCAGTTTGTCCTCCTGCCTTTAGTTTTAGTGCTTCATTTTTTAAAACTTTGACAGCTGTTTGACTGGAGATACGCACACATACAGGCGAAAACTGCAGTTTTGTCTGGAAAATCTCCCCTGATCTATCTGCAGTGACCTGGCCCACTTGTCCTGCAGGTACAGCTTCTTTGGCAAGTGATTTGAAAGGAAATTGTTGTACTGCTCCTACGTAAACCAATCTCCAGGAGCCCATTCCTCTCAACCTACCACTGAGCAACATCTGTGTGTGCCTCTGGGAAAAGAGAGCAGCAGACAAACTGCAGAAAAGCCAACAGGGAGATCGGATCACGTTGTAGTGGCTCAGAAGAACCGAGTCTCTTCTGCGACGAGGAGAGAGGTTTGAATTTGTTAGGATTGCAACCGCAGTTTCTGATCCCCAGGCGTAACAGCAGCGAAAGGGAGCGAAAGATTAGACTCTTACGTAAATCAAATTCAAACCCACAGGTGATACACTAAGAAACAGTCCCAGCAGGGAGAGAGATACAGCTATGTATGTATGAGACATTTACTAAAAGAGGCCAGACGAGCTTCCTTCAAGGAGCAAGAGGAGGGTCATGATATTACCTCCTTCACAGGATATTAAGGATATACAAGAATGAACTGATATCCCTGCAGTGATACAACAACACAAAGGAAAGAGAGCAGCCTTCAGTCAGAGAGGCTGGTTTCAGATTTGATATATGAGGACAAACAAAAAGGATTGGCAACATTTACTGTGATTCGTGACTCAACACACTGCAAATGACTGATCGGTGAAACTCTACGTACGTCTGTTTGGACTTTGTTGACAATGACTTCCAAAGGAAAGTGAGTAACCTGACAGAAGCCAGCCATTGTTGGTGGTTGACGTTATGAACCCATATGATCCCAAATAAAGTGACCATGCTCTGTGGAAAGCCATGCAAAGTTTCAGTTGTTTTCTGTCTATATGGGTGGAAAATAGATGAGAGTTGCTGCCAGGAACACAGGACCTGTGCACTGGGCGGGGTGTTGTTGTGCTGGACTACAAGGGAGTGTCCTGGAGCACTTTGCCCCTGTCTGCGCTCTCATCTCTGGAGCTTTGTCTCCGGCCGCTTCCCCCAGACTCCCTCAGGGGCCTACGGAAGTCCACACCCCAGCCACGCTCTCCCATCCCTTCGGATTCTCCTTTCCTGAGTGCTTCCCACTAGCAGCCTTTATACCTCACCTCAGATGTACAACAGAACAAGAGATGAGTGGGGTGGGGTTTATTGTTTGTCCACTGTCCAAGGGCCCACAAAGTCACATAAGCACATCTACAATAACAAACATGACTGAATATGATATGACTGAAAGTTACATACCAGTGAGATGTTAGATAGATATCGGATATCTATGAAACCATTTGAATGGATGTGATGCTAGCGCTAGTGCTAGTGCTAGCGATAGTGGTGAGGGGAAATAGTGCATCAGTTTGCAATATAATCATAAATATTGGATATAAACATTGGCTGTAGTAATTGTAAAATATGTTTTCAGAAATTTGAGCCACGATTTGAATTAAAAGGTATTAACACATAAATGTTCTATTTCCAAATTGTTATATGGATTGTGCTTTGCATGCATGATGCTCTATAGTCCTTGCAGAAGCTGTTATGTTGCATTAACAAACATAAACATGTTGCTACTGCAGTGGGACAGCAAGGTGCACAGTCATTGTGGTTGCTGTGTTGTGATGGATGTTGCGGTTTTAAGGGTTCAAGCTGGGGTCGCAAGTAAGTGACAACAATGGAGGAAGTTGAGCTTTGTCAAAATGTCACATGATATATTAGTTCAGTGAGCATAATTTGAGTGCTCTTTGTTTTG
>CABFOQ010050652.1:0-16321 GCA_900660455.1 Gephyroberyx darwinii
TCACAGTACTGGACACACTGTTTGATTGCCAGGTGATCTCTGGGAAGAGCAGTGAGGAACACCACAGTGAGGAACACCACAGTGAGGAACACCACAGTGAGGAACACCACAGTGAAGAACACCACAGTGAGGAACACCACAGTGAGGAACACCACAGTGAGGAACACCACAGTGAAGAACACCACAGTGAAGAACACCACAGTGAGGAACACCACAGTGAAGAACACCACAGTGAAGAACACCACAGTGAAGAACACCACAGTGAGGCTGAGAGTCAAAGATGGAGACTGAATGAAACAAACCTTACCACTTAAATGAGGAGGGAGAAACTAGCTACTGGTCTCAGCTGACTCAGCAAGTCCATGAAACCGGTTGACAGCTGATATCTGACTTTATAACATCATCACTCACACTTATCGTTGGATTACTGACGGCTCATGTTGAGGAGGACTCGGCGCCCAGCGAGTCTCTCAGTTTATGGCCGTCGTTCACATCCGGCAGAAACAGAAACCTCGGCCTCGCTCTGCACTCCGTAACCCCGACCGGGCACGGCGCTTATTCCCTGACCGAGTGTTAAATGATCCATCACGTAACCCCAGAGGAGGTTTAGCCACGCCGAGGCTCATGGCATGTGACCACCAGGACACAACCGGTCCCTGTGTACGTGGAGGTGACGAGACGCCGAGCGGTCCGGTCGCCAGTCACACCTCCGCCTGTGGAAACAGCATCTGAGAATTTAATCTCCTTTTCCCTCTTTCATCTTGCACCTTAGTCACACACCTCTTCACCTCTTGTGAATCATTGTGGGCTGCATGTAGTTCTTACTGAGCTTCATTTTGCTGGAAGCATGCTCGGTCACCAGTAAGTTAAAGAAGATGGATGGACAGCAGGATGCATAGGTCTCCATGTAAACCTGAAGCTGCATCCAGTTGTTTTCTATGAGTAGGTCCAAAGGGCTCAGAACATCATCAAGATTATATTCTCACCAATTTCTGGCAAAATGCTTTAATCTTGTCATCTGACACACTGACCAGAACTTCCATATGATTGAAAATGCATTGCCGATCACATCGACTGTTATAAAGTGAGTTATTTTATCCATAAAAGAAAAAACTCAAGATTTCTCTCCTGGTCTCCTATTTTGACTAAATCCTTTTTTTCTGTTTTCTGGCTTTAGTCCATCTTGGGGTCTACTTCCATGGCCTTTATGTTTGCAGCCTCAACATCAACAGAAATACAGTGGAGAAACGGATGATGATGTTTCTGTCTTCCCTTCATGTGAGGAACAAAATGTCAGTGAATAATTGAAAGTATGTCTTCATACTCCTGGCTTCCAACCTGACCTCACTGGTCGGACTGCAGTTAAAAACAAGGCTGCCTAGTGCATCTAATATACTAGGAATGTCCCATCGTTCAGGTCTTGCAAAGAAAAACACATCTATTTATACCCCAACCAAGTTTAGGGTGAAATCTGCATCAGCACTGATTTTAACTTGACCAGATATTCTGGCAGCATTTTCACACCCTGACCCCTGCAGTCTGCAACATCAATCCCAGGGCCTTGGAGTGTATTTTCCACCATCTCAATTTCTCTTCCTGTCTTTTTCTCAAAGTTTTTGCATTTAATAAACTGCTTGTTAATTGTCCTCTTCTCTGTGGACGTTTCTCAGGAAAATGGCATTTTACTCCTTGCGGGAGATGTCGCAGGGGTCGCATCACAGATTACAGAGTAATAAATGGCCTCCTTTCTCTCGGTCAGAAGTCTCTCTAACACATTCATTCACATTCATTTTGACTTTCTGTGGATCAGTAGGGAGCCTGCATGTTTTTACCCTGCTGTTGGTGCTTTCTAATTTTCTGAAGATTGGGCCGTATCTAGAGACTAAATCTAGTGTGCCAAGGAAATGACCATTGGTGGGTTATTGTCGACTCTGTTGGAGTTGGCTTATTTATAGAGGCCAAATGAAGCATGACATTGAACAGTCTTTCTAATAACGCCCTGTTTAAAAGCAATTGCTTCTTCTGTTGCCTGTCCCCATTTCCAAAACAAAATCCCCCAAGAAACCCCCCAGAAAAACTACAGTAGCAGTGCCGGTGTGTGGGTTTGCCTCGTGTTCTGGAAACGTTTCAAACATTTTGCGCCATTTCATTTTCGACTTCATTCCTTCTTTAAAGTTAAAGGCGCTACGTAACTTGTTTCCAAGCTTGAAAGAAAAAATACCCAGAGGATGCAAAGCAAAGCCTCCTTGCTCTCATTGTATTCCAGCCAGTCTTGTTTGTTTTGTTTCTTGTCCATTTGCAGACATTGAATGCAACAAATAACTGTGAAATGCCCTACTGTCTGTGTCTTTTATGCTCCTTACATCCTCAGTGTAAGGCACTGGGTGAAACCAAAAGCTTAAAAAAATCACTCCTCCTTTCCTCCACTGTCTTTTCAATTTTGATAAAACTTGAAAAAACATGGCAGGAGAATGAGCAGCTCATAAATGTGACCTACTGTGTTATTTCTGATTTTGAGTATGCCTCATATTTTGTACCGGGTGTGCATAAAAACTTTGATTGGCTATGAGGCGTATTGCGGGCTCGGGCTACGTTAGTTATGACAGGGCCACTTCCTCCATAGCAGACGGAGCAGCAAATAAAGTGTCCCAAATGGCCTCCACTTTCCCTCGCTCCCTCCTCTCCTTGTCTCCTCCATCCAGGTAGGAGAGAAGTGGTATAGTGAGGGAGGGGAGGAAAAGGAGGAGTGGGTGCATCAACTCTGTTTCCTGAAAGTATTCTCAGTACACTTTCCTTCCTGTCAGCATTTGGTCATTGGGAACATTGGGTGTGTGAGTGCTATTGGCTCCTGATTATTGATCTCTGGCTCTGACTGCAGGTCCGGTTGGAGAGCAGGGGAAGTGGACCTGCACTGTTGTGTTGGGAGAAAAACAATGGGCGAACTAATTATTTTGAACGAATCATTCTCGAGCTCGAAACACATCAAGTCTGCAACGGTACGTACCGATACAAGTAAATTGAACCTCCCACTCCGAGTTTCCATCAAAGCTCATTGAGTCCAACAGCAGCTAGTCGCCTTTCCACCTGCCCACTCACAAGCCGAGCTCTCTCAAACTGCACTGAGACAGATGGCTCCTATAAAGTATGGGAGCACTGCAAGCTTAATTCTGTGTGGGCTAAATCAATACAGTGTACCTTCGCAGACAAAGACGTCTCACTTTCAAACCGATTCTTTGCACTGTTGAACGAGACGTTAAGTTGGGTTTTCAACTTTCAGCAACACTGCAACGCCTTGCATGCCCTGCCCACTATTGGCCTGAAAGGGGAACAGCATTTTGATGCAAAGCCACACAGGATGTTGCCCTGAAGTTATGAACACTGAAGAAAAAACTCAAAACCCCCAGAACTCAAAAGTCTGATTCATTTAGAGGTATTGGCTTGAAATGAATGAATCAACAAAAAGACTCAAACTGCCCGGCACTATCTAGTCTGTCCTCACTCTGACACACTTTCTCCTGAACTACCAGGACAAGTCTGTTTCTGTGCTTGTTTGCTTTCAGCCTAGTAGCCCTTTCTGCATTGCAAATATAAAAACAGCTGGCCCGATCATCATTCAATTTAGGATTTTTGTCAGTAATTTGCAATGCATTATGGGGCAGAACTGCTTCCTTGGCTAAACTAACATGCTAACATTAGCTAGCTGGCCTGCCTTTGTCTTTTCGGTCACCTTCAGCTGTTCTGACACCTTCATTCGGTTTCTTGAGCAACAACTTCCTCCCTTCCCTTCATATTTCCTTATTCAATGTTTCCTTATTTTTCCTTTTCTTTCCGCAGGAGTTCCACAGGATCATGTGTGCTGTGAAATAACACTAGCTACCGCCCATCTGCTGTTATGAGAAGGTGATTTTTCACAGACTTGGAGGATTGAGGAAAGCTGTGATGAACCTGCCGTGAATCACAAGTCCCAGCTCTGCAAGGTGATGAACAGGAAAGTTCGCGGGTCCTAAAACATTTCATAGTCTCATATGAATTCTCTTTGCATTCGGAGCAAAAGGTGCCAATTTTCTCTGACATTTTGGCTTGATGACTGACAGGGGAATGGCATGTTACCGAGTTAATGAGATTTATCCAGAAAGGCCAATCTGCTGATCGGCTGACATTTCTCCCCCTTTTAGATTGATCATTTAGGGGCCAGAACAGCCGACATGCACCACCAAAGTCTAACTTCATACCATTTCATCCATCGCTGGAAGCCTCGAGGAACCGGGGTTAATGATTTCATTGTTCGGGGCTGCCAACATGGGGGCGGACAAGATTTTCCTTTTAAAGGGGCATTAAGTGATCTATGACCTCTGTTGACCCCTATTGGTGACCAGTGGGAATTACAACAACATTGATAGATTTTGCCTCCTGCTACACATATCTCGGACACAACAACCCAACAAACCACCCCTCCCAGAGACGAGTAAGCTAGCTAATTAGAGCAGTGGTTCTCAATCCAGTCCTCAAGGAGCCCCTGTCCTGGAGCAGGGGGTCCTTGAGGACTGGATTGAATTAGAGCACAAATACAAAAGAAACGTCTAGTGAAGAGGTAATATATCACCATGCAGTTGCTTTTTTTTGGCTTGACAACAAGGGTTTTTAGTCTTTGCAGCTGAAATGTCTTGTGACCAATAGCACGTAGCGCTGTCCTCCATCAGTCCTCCATTGAGCAGTTTAAAATGTGAGTAGGTGGAGGGAGGGGTTAGGAGAGTCTTGAAGCTCCAGGAGGTTTTGTTCCAAAACAAGAGTGCAGGCCTGGAAAGAAAGTGAGTTTTGAAAGTCAGAAATCTCCTGGTGAAGTAACCTTGGAGTCATTGGCCTTGATCAACAACCCAGTCAAACCCCCTGCAGATATGTTATGGTGATTTTGTGCCGTGGGGGAGTGAACGTCTTACTTACTGCTTCACATATATACATGTGTGAACAGTAATTAATCGATAGTGTGATACTTTATTGATTTATCTGTTTGTTTGCCCTGTTTCATCTTGCTGACACATCGCTTAAACTCAAGGCCTGTGGTTGACGGACGGCCTCTCTAACCACAAGGCTATCCTGCTGCCACATCAGTGTGTGTGTGTGTGTGTGTGTGTGTATCTATGTGTGACTCTCACTCTTCTTCTCTTTTTGCCCTCTCTTTAGATTTCATCTGTGGTTTCTCCCACTCTGTGTGTGTGAGCTGAATCTGTATGTGCAGAATCAGATGTGTTTATACGTGCGTGTGTGTGTGTGTGTGTGGGTGTGTGTGTGGGCGTGGGTGGGTGCATGACTGGGTGTGTTTACACCTACTGATTAATCCTCTTACTTTCTAACCAACAGGCATGAGGTTTCTGGAGTCTCCACCAAGGACAAATGCTAAGCAAACATTAGAGTGGATTAAATACGAAGAGATTCATTCATTCATTCATTCATTCATTCATGTTTTATACATTTCAAAAAGCCTACAAATCCTGGGCTTCAAACAGGCCAGTTGAAAGTCAGCGGGTGGTCAATACTCACTTTGTTCATTATTTTCTACAGTCTCTGGTTTTTGACTGAAGCTGCCAAATAACCAACATTTTGTTTTCATGTTCACTCCAAAGACAACACTTCATCTTCATGTTTCCCCCAGATTGTTATTCTTGGCAGGATGGGAAAGCCTCTGAAGCAGCATTTAGACCGAGGGACCATAAAACTAACACAGAATAATTGAAATATGAAACGTAGAATAATTGTTATAATAAAACATATTCATGCATACTTGTGTCAATTCTATAATAAATATGTAATCAAACTAAATCATATCAGAGGTGGATGACTAACTGGCCAATATCCAATTTTTAATAAAAGCTAATATCGACAAACCAATATCAGTTTGACCCTAATCATCTTTGTTCAAAGTTTAATCATTTACCCGCCGAAACTGGTACGACTTTATCTCGGTGTGCTCAGGATCAAAACAACTGGTGATCCAATGTTGAAAATATTATAACATATAGAAAGAAAATGAAATTCAATAATTAATTGGTAAAATAAATTCCTGTGTTGCTGTTTTCCCTCCACAATTCATCCATGTTAGCAATATATTTATCACGTCTATATTTTTATTGGAATTCACGTTCAACATTGTGTGTTAGTGAGCATCAGCATGCTAGCTAGCCAGCAAGGGTAGCTTTTGATAAAAAATAAAAAAAAAACTATTTACCATTTATCCTGGACCATATATTTTTGTAACTCCTCCTATTCAGACACAGCAGGGTGCGCTCAAGCACAAATCGTGGATTGCAGCTTTAACAGTTGCGTTGCTTCCCCTGAAACTGTGATAGTGAGGACCAATTAAGGCATTGAACTAATCACACAAATCTCTAAATTATCTGCCATCTATTACTGTGTGTGTGTGTGTGTGCAGGTGTGTATGTGCGTGTGTGTGCGTGGGGTCGAGGATGTGATTTTACACAGCGAAGCTTGTCCACCATGTCAGCACTGAGCTTCTGCCGCCTCCCCTGATTACTTCAACACCTTCCACAGGAAAGGATATTTTCTGGATAATTGTGGTTCTCTCTCTATTGGATGACGCTAGCTCTGCTCTCTCTATCTCCCTTTCAGTGTGTGTGTGTGTGTGTGTGTGTGTGTGTGTGTGTGTGTGTCAGATGACAGGTGTGACACGCAAGCCCAACCTCCTCATTAGCCCCGGTGAGTTAAAATGAGCTTTGCTGTCACCAAACTGTGATGGACCTTCATGTAGCCTCTCAGAATACGAGCAGCTATGAGCGAGAATGAGTAACTTTCATTTAAAACTAATAATGGAAAAGATGTCAGTGATTTAAGTGGGTCGGGTCTCCAGGATTTTCTGACCTCATGGGGTCGCCAGCCAAAAAAGCTCGGGAAGCCCTGCCCTAACCTAAACCTAAATCTAATCTTAAATCCTAGCCCTAAACTAACCTTAACCAGGGTACATATGTAATACCTGCCAGATCATGTTATCACTTGTCAAAATGTAATAAAATGTCCCTCAAATGGGTCAAAAATCTAGTAAAACCTGTAAATGTAATAAATACTATTTATTTATTACATAAGGTGGTAAATAAGGTGGATAAGAGTTTCTGGCTGATGTTGTAGTGATTAAAATGTTCATAAACCGTTAAATTGTCATTTAATGTAATAATGTATTCTATTATCAGGAGAGAAATCATGTATCAGGTTTTATTACAATTTGAATCATTTTGAGAAACATTTTATTCCATTTTGATAAGATAAGACAATTATCTGACATCATCAGCTACTCTAATGTCTTTTTTCTTTACAGAAAACAAAGCATACTAACACAAATGAGAAAAGACGGAGGAGGTCTGTCGGCAAAGAAGAGCTGTCTGTCTGTCTGTAAAATTGGAAATCACTGTTTGTTTTCTTTGCTGTGGAAGCAAAGACGCGTCTTCTCCACGCTTCCCGTATTAATCTGTGTTTAAATGAACTCTCCGCCAACACAACAGACCCTGGCAATCACAGCGGCCTGAATCACTCTGGGAAATCACGGAGCAGTCAATCAACACTCCCAATCACAGGCAAGGTGAGTTTAATCAGCCCTGGAAAATCAATTTGTTCCATGTAAGGCATGTTAACGGTTGTGACTTTGCAGCAGAGAATAGGCAGCGCTATTGAAGTGACGCTATTTCAGAGCGGATTAGTTTCGAGCTGATTCGCCTGTTCCGCTTTGCCACAGAAAGCAAGCAAGTAATGCAAGTAATGATCTGAATGGTGTGTTTGTGTGTGGGTTGCAAGCATGTCTGCACACGTAGTCGAAAGAAAGAAAGAAAGAAAGCAAGAGAAACGGAGAGACAATGGAGGTTATTCTAACTGATGTAAAATCTCAGATTATTAGATTCATTATAGATTGTGTCATTTGGTTGATGTTTGCTGCTCACAGATCTTTAGAGGAGACAAATCACTGGATTCTGTTGAGAAAGTCTATCAGAAAGACATGTCAGCTAAGGCTAACATTATATACCAACATAACACAAGCAGACACAGAGAGATCCGTCTGCTGGACTGGTCTGTTGAATCAGAATCAGAATCAGAAACAGGTTTATTGCCAAATATGTTTTCACATACAAGGAATTTGTCCTGGTATTTGGTGCATAACAATAAACAATAAACAATAACATAGCAAGAGAAAAATAAAAACAAAACAAGAATAAAAGCAAGTACTGTAAAGCTTCATGCAAATAAAAAACCTTCTACTACTTCCTCCTCCTATTCTAGGGAACGGTCCGCTCTATAGTTTATAGATGCTGATAAAACAGATAGTCCTCAGTTATGATTGTCTGAATAAGGGTGGAACAGTGTTTCCAATATATATGGCGGTAGGAAACGTAAAGCCGAATCATGCGACGGGGTCTGGGGTCATCCTCCGCCAGGAAGAAAGAGATATAAAAGAGATTTCACCTCAAACCCGGTGTTATCAAATCAGAAAATTACTGCTAGGAAATATGATTCATACGTACATACAATACATTTAAGATTAAGTCGACTTTACTGTGATATGAAAAATAACCAAAAGAATATTGAAAACTAGAGTAAAGTTACAGTCGATTTGGTAGACATTTATTTTTCCATAAACCAAACGATTCCTCTTGTTACTCATTTCACAATGTTATTCATCATCTCCTTTCATTGTATATATGTATATATTGATTAAGTGATTTATTTGATTGATGTTTCTGTCTGACTTTAGTTTTTTAATGCACCACCGAGTCAAGTTCTTTGCACAAATGATGGCACTAGGCACTTTCTGCTCTCAGCTATTGGATCGTCTTTTGTCTCCACATGAAGTTATCTTGCACTGTACTGTATTGTATCTGTGTTCTGTCTGGTATGTTGCCTTTATGTTGCATTTATGATGGATTGTAAGTGTTTTTAATACCTGGCTGCAACCTAATTTCCCCTAGTGGGACAATACATTTTGACTTGACTTGAGTTGACTTGTATGTGTGAATGTACTTGGCCATTAAATTTGATTCTGATTCTGATCTTGAGTGTTCGCTAGCTAACGTCAAGTCTTCTCAGATGCTCCGTCTGACTGAAGAGCTGAGGTGAATTTGAGGGGATGATGAGGAAGCGCTCGATAGTGTTCACCGCTGTGTCTCGCCTGCCTCTTTACTTATAATCAAGTTATTTTGTAAATATTTTTAGCATGGCGGGTAATGACCTCACCGTGGCGAGCTGCCATGGTAGAAATAGGAGAAACATTGGTCTTGCACTTCCAGTGGGTGGAGAGGTTTTGTTCCTGGTAATCATCAATCCATCAATCATTGAGCCAATGGAATTGATCAACACAACCCCACTGCCCTCCTCTCAAACCCCCACAAATATATTGTGGTCTTTTTGTGTTATGGGGCAGTAAAAACCTTGCCCCTTATTGCCCCTTTAACACACTGACTGAAAACCACTGCTTAAATTGGCACCATAACGAGATGTTCCTGGGTGGCAGAATAACGTTGAGTTATTCCCATCCCGTCCTCCCACGGAACAGTCAGCTCAAGAATGACCGCCCGGTTTGATGTCTCAGACAGCAGCACCGTGTCTAGCCTGAGCGTTGTCACTGGTTTCCAATCATTCGGAGCTGCCTTCCCAGGTCAACTTTAAGCTGGGAAATTTTGTGCTGACACTCTGACTCTCGCTGGGCTTGTTGCTGCAGTTTGCTCTTCATCCAGTGTTTCTCCAGGAAGCAGGTTTGGTGGAGAATCTGCCACAAATAGCCAGTAAACAAACAATTCACAAATAGTACATTTGAAGAATATGACTGCCAACCGCTATAAACTGACTAAACAATATCTACAACTAACTGAAAAGTTTTATTCCAGAGCGATTTTGGAAAAATTGAGCAATCTGAAATCCATCTTCTAATATTTTAAAAACACAGATCATCCTATCCTAAAACACATAACTATTTTGTACGAAAGATGACTCATCATTTTAATTGTAACCCACAGGGTGCTTTACTTTCATGCAATCATTTAGTAGTTGTAAAGTTCCCGAGCGCTCATTTTACCACACAGAACCACAGTCAGACCAAAACATCCTCATGGTCACCTCCTCAGCTCTTCGTGTTTAAATCCTTTTTAATACAATGCACCTTAATCAGTGGATTTAAAGAGGGAAATCCTCTTCACTGAATAGCTTCCATTCAGATGTCCCAGGCTTAGTACAGAGGACAGAACTGCTTTATGCCTTAGTGAATTTAAGCTGCTCAGAATAAAGAATTCATCATAACTCCCAAGGACTGTGTGAAAGGTTGTCGATGACCCGAAGCAGAATAACCTTTTATGGAGGAACTGGTTCAGGCTGAGGCAGAGGTGGTTAGATAAAAGCTGTCACTTCTGCAAAATGCAAAGGACAACCTAAGGAACAACCTGTTAAAAACGTAATTAGGGGAAATTAAAGGCAACTAATGAAGCCGCTATGTTGCAAAGTGCTAAATAATATACAATGTGCTTTAAAGACATCTCATAAGTAGGGTTGTTGTTGTGATCCCAGGCTGCAGAGACGTCAACGCATTAGACAGCGACGGTTTCTTTCCAGAGGGAATCGAGATGTGATTATCAAACCCAAGAACAAAAGTCGACACTTGGTTCCTTGAGGAGAAAGTTCCTCCTGATAGTTGTCTTGGAGAGAACGAACCTCTCAAGAACGCAAGAACAGAGAAACATCCTTACAGTTTGAGATAGACTGGGTGCTTGGCGTGGTGCGATCAATGAAGTCATTGGCCAAGTCACCGTCCGTTCACCCTCGGTTGGCAAGTAAACTTCTAAGATCTTCCAACATCTATCCTCCATCCTTGTACTTGTCATTGCGTTAAATACAAAAAATTGAACTGTTACCTAAAAAATACTTTCATATAAAAAGTGAAAACTTCGCGTCCACGTCTTTAGAAAACGTGTTTGTATTGTGGAGCCCCAGGTCAGGGACACAGCTCCACTGGGCTTCAGCACCAAGGACAGCGCCACAGCCCCACACAGGAGGAAACTGGGCACTTTGAAAGGAGTCACTGAAAGAGGGGAGAGGGTTTCTTGTTCACTTTCCCCTTCCTGATTTTTTCTAGCTGGTCTGAGGATTCAAACCGACAATCTCCCTGTCACTAAACTGCTTCTCAAACCTTTAACCTGCCTTGGACCTTTAATGTGAAACCCATGTCTTGAATTCCAGTGCAGCTACAATGGAGTCTGATGGCAGAAAAACTTTCAGCTATCTAAAACTAGCAACAGGTAACGTCAGGTTTTGGTGTCAGTCCCTCAGAATCAAAGAGCGAGGCTTCTTTCTTCTTTGAAAAGAAGAAATAAAAATGTAACTAAATTTCAACTCCTCATCACAAAGTAAATGTTTGATGATACTTATCCGAGATTGGATTTTTCCTTTATCCGCCGAGGAACGAGCAGTGCAGCTCTGTTACGGTCACTGAGCTACAGGCAAAAAGACAGTCACACACATAACAAACACTGCTGCACGACGCAATTAAAGTTTAAACAGCCAGGTATGCTGCTGAGGGAGGACTAGAAAGAAGGAGATGATGGTGTTGTCAGCTATAAGAAATGAGAACAAGCCCGGTTAGAAGTTATTGCAGTTCCAGACACTACTAAACACGCTCTACATCCTAAAACAAAAGCTACGTGTCCATAGCGAGGCTCTCTTCACAGTGCCGGCTTGTTTATCTCACTATATTCAATATTTCATATTATAAATTATACACTGTGAAGGAAACACTGTTGCGTATCCCCTGTTTAGTATTTATAGAGGCTGAGTGCCAAGAGTTGATATATCAATTTATAGCAAAAGAGTGCGTGGACTAGCAAGAGGATACTTGAACGCACCCTCAGACACAAATCCAAACTGTCACCACCCGAAACCATGAACAACCTAACGTCAACCTGGATGTTGGCTCCTTTGGCCTCTCCACTTTGACTGGCAGTGTGTGAGAGCAGCCATCTGATGGGAGGGGAGGTCATCCTTTGGCCGACTCTGATGCCTTGTTGCTGGGGACTAAGCATCCCAGCCTTTTCTGTTTTCGGGAGGAAACTCATCATTTCAAATGTTCTGCAAACGGGTGTCAACACGGGCAGAAATTCACACTGTTTTGTCTGTTCCTGTTCTGAGTGCAGGCTAAGATAAAGTTAAAGCTACTAGCAGGGTTGTGTAGTAATGGAATATTTATAACGGTGTCTATATACAAAAAAAGTAACTTTATTCGTTATGATACCTAAAACAACAATCTATTCTGTTAATCAAATCAGCTCGGTTTGTGATTGGTTGAAATGAAAAGCTGCAGACTCTTCCATGGCACACCACTTAGAGGCTCAGAGGGAACATTGCACTGGATGGTGACTTGGAATGGAAAGCCCCAGGATTCATTATAACAGTAACAGATCTACATCCCAAACAAAAAGTACTGAACATAAAAACATAAAACTAGTCTCCTTTTATCCTCCTCTTATTAAAGATAAATCTCAACATAATGGTAACTTCCTCACTAAGTAAACAGCGCTACCCTAATGAAAACAAACACTCATTCACTCCAACAGTACTGTTGAACTGTTTATCTCTGTTGTTGCTGATGCTGTGACCATAACTATAACTATTAACTATTAACTATAACTATAACTGTAACTATTAACTATAACTGTAACTATAACTATAACTATAACTATAACTATAACTATAACTGTAACTGTAACTATTAACTATTAACTATTAACTATTAACTATAACTATTAACTATAACTGTAACTATAACTATAACTATAACTGTAACTATTAACTATAACTGTAACTATAACTATAAACTATAAACTATAAACTATTAACTATAACTATTAACTATAACTGTAACTGTAACTGTAACTATTAACTATAACTGTAACTGTAACTAACTATTAACTATAACTATAATTATTAACTATAACTGTAACTATAACTATAACTATAACTTAACTATAACTAATAATTATTAACTATTAACTATAACTATTAACTATAACTATTAACTATAACTATTAACTATTAACTATTAACTATTAACTATAACTAATAATTATTAACTATTAACTATTAACTATTAACTATTAACTATTAACTATAACTATTAACTATTAACTATTAACTATTAACTATAACCATAACTATTAACTATAACTGTCCTTTATGTGTTTCTTACTGACCCATGATTTTTCTTTGCTGCAAAAATTGTCAATTTTTGGAACAAATAAAGTTGAACCTTGAACCACTATGTAATAGGCAGCCTATTCTCACAGAAAAATACCTTCTATTTGCTTGACTTCTCTTCATTCTCCCTGATAAGGAATTGGGAATAATGTTTTCCCCAATGATACAAGTACTGACTTTTAATTCCAGGTGCTGGTGAACACCTATTTAATATGTGGGGCTTCATTGCAGACACACATATTAAACATAAAGCACTTTGGATAAAAGAGTCCACTAAATATGGCATATGGAAGGTGTTGTACATACTTGCACAATACATACATAAATTGGGACGTCTAAAGGATCGACTACATTTTTCAGTTTCTCAATGCTGATAAATTTGATTCGTCGAGGATTAGGATTAATCCAAATCTGTGAAACTGAAAATGGGTATGGGGGAAATTAGTAAAAAGAAAAATATGACATTGTAAAAATGGGATTATTCCTACAGCATGTAGGGACACGAGTCACAGTTGCAGTATTTTAAGGCGCTTGCATCGAATAGCATACTGTGTGTTTTCCATGATGATCAGTGTGGGGCAATCTCTGCATCCACCAAGGTCACTACAGCACTTTTAATGGGTCAAATCTGCGTAGTAGAGAGAGACCGGAAAGACAGGTGCTTGTTGGGCTGACATTTGATAGTAATCTTTGTGTTTGAAGAGCGAGAAAGTTTAGAGTAGTAATGGTGTGTGCTAGCAGCACACCGGCTGTGTGCTTTGGCCTCAGTGAGAGGCTGTTATCACCGCCAACAGTGAACGCCACGTTCCTCCTCCTTGCTGCTCCACAACTGCACACCGATAACGTCTGACTCTTCCCACAGTAATTATCTATTATCCTGACTGTGCGGCGCTTTTTATTCATCCAGGCTGACTTCCAGATAATATCTATGACACTGTTGACTCTGTCCCGATACAAGTGGAACCGCTGCTGCTTTCTAATGAGACTCTTCTCTCGAAAAAAAATCCCTTTAGCTCCTACAGTAAGTGCCTGCAAAGCTCTTAGCAGTCTTCCTACGCATTTGGAGTTGATCTCTGCGTGTGAGAGAGAGAGAGAGAGAGAGAGAGACCTAGACATCTAGAGAGATAGATGGAAACAGAAAACAAGAGAGGGATGGGAAGAGAGAGGGATGAAAAGAGAAAGGGACACACAGGGAGACACAGAGCATATGGAGAGCCAGGTGGAAAGAAATCCCCCTTTAGTTCTCACTTTCACGCTGCAGTTGTAATTCATGCCTGGTCCCTGCGCTCCTCTTAATGCCTTCATAGTTATCAAATCATTAATTAAACCTGCAAGAACAGGTTCAGGATCAGTATCAGCCAGCTGCTTCCAACAGGCAGTTATAATAATAATAATAATAATGATAATAATGATATTAAAGATACTAATACCACTACTACTAGTAGTAGATGTAGTAGTAGTACTTCTAACTTTTGTGCGTTTTATTTTCTATATTTCACACCCAATCCCTATAAGGTACTTTGTGGTACTTTGTGGTAGTTTATGATATGCTTTGGAATAGTTTGTGGTAGTTTATGATAGTTTTGGTAGTTTGTAGTAGTTTACGACACACAACCACAGCACATCATATACGTCTTAAAACATCCTGAATGTCACTGAAAAGCCAAATGCAGGAAAAGTGTGATTTTAGCATGTACTCACAGGGTCACAGACAGACTGATAATGTATAATATATCCCATTTATTTATTGGTATTTTAATGTGCAGCTTTAAGGTAGCTAAAACGGGAGATACACGATCACTTTTCTTCTTAATGACAGTTAGAGCGTGGCTGGTATAGGAGCCATCAGTCTCACTAGACTGACTGCCATGCAGGAGGCTGGGTACCTGGCTAATATGGGCTGCATGCAGAACGTGTCACACTTGAAAACTCTGCAAAGATGTCGGCGTGATAATTAATCCCAATTCACACAGAAAAATCACAAATGACAACAAATTAAAGGCTTTGTGTTTATGTTTCCCTTTGGCTCTGACAGGCGAGGGCCCTGCTGCATACCAACAGGGCTGGTTCAGTTGGGAAGAGGTGATGAATGATTCACAACAATGAAAAACACTAAAAAAATTAAAAAACCCCAGCTATTTAGGTACTACGCATGATTCTTTCACTGCTAAACTGTTCTGGTTTGGTATTGGAGAGAGAGAGAGGTAAAGCAAGTATAGTTTTATATTGGAGAGAGAGAGAGTTAAAGCTAGTATAGTTTTATATTGGAGAGAGAGAGGTAAAGCTAGTATAGTTTTATATTGGAGAGAGAGAGGTAAAGCTAGTATAGTTTTATGTTGTAGAGAGAGAGGTAAAGCTAGTATAGTTTTATATTGGAGCGAGACTCAGGTAAAGCTACTATAGTTTGGTATTGGAGAGAGAGTCAGGTAAAGCTAGTATAGTTTTATATTGGAGCGAGACTCAGGTAAAGCTACTATAGTCTGGTATTGGAGAGAGAGAGGTAAAGCTACTATAGTTTAGTATTGAGAGAGAGAGAGAGTCAGGTAAAGCGACTATAGTTTTGTATTGAGAGAGAGAGTCAGGTAAAGGTACTATAGTTTTGTATTGAGAGAGAGAGTCAGGTAAAGCGACTATAGTTTTGTATTGTAGAGAGAGAGGTAAAGCTACTATAGTTTAGTATTGAGAGAGAGAGAGTCAGGTAAAGCGACTATAGTTTTGTATTGAGAGAGAGAGTCAGGTAAAGGTACTATAGTTTTGTATTGAGAGAGAGAGTCAGGTAAAGCAACTATAGTTTTGTATTGTAGAGAGAGAGGTAAAGCTACTATAGTTTAGTATTGAGAGAGAGAGAGTCAGATAAGGCGACTATAGTTTTGTATTGTAGAGAGAGAGTAAGGTAAAGCGACTATAGTTTTGTATTGGAGAGACAATCAGGTAAAGTTCTGACAGTTTTTTTGTCAAAGTAGTTTTAGCAGGATTGTGATTCAGCACAGCTCTATATCAGAGTTGGCCTTTGCTGGCCACATTTCATGGTGTGAATCTGTTAACTTCCATTTCATAGCCAGCTAATGGAGGGGTGCAGATGGCTGCTCAG
>CABFOQ010050658.1:0-14211 GCA_900660455.1 Gephyroberyx darwinii
CAATATCACTAAGGACCCCAGTCACCCAGCACACTCTCTGTTCACCCTGCTACCGTCTGGCAGACGGTACAGGAGTGGTCAGTCACGCACTTCACGACTGAAGGACAGTTTCTACTTACAGGCCATCAGGCTACTGGACCACTGACCTATACCTCATACCTTTGTCACTTTATGTACAATACTTATATGCAATGCACATGCACTTTATACCTGCACATCTGTATCTACACATGCATCCCTAGTTCATTCATGTTTGCCAAACCTGCTGCTTTTCATATCCATACATTCTCTTCTATTCTAGTTTAGCCCTTAATCTGTTTTATTGCTACTTTTATTTTATTCTATTTTATCTTTTATATACTAGATGTGTGATTTATGTGTACCTACCATGTTGGAACGTGCCTCATCCAAAACATTTCATTGTACAGTATGACTGTAAGTGATGCTGCACATTTGACAATAAATGACTTGAACTTGAATCAAAATGACCACCTTGACTACTTACAATTTGTCACAGTTAGGTTTTGCTTCCGGACCCAAAATGCACGCACAGACAAGGCGAGAAGGGAAAAGAGGATTTTAATGAGGGAATGGGTAATGGGATGGTGGAGAATGAAGAGGATGGAGCTGGGACAGGCAGGCGGGCGGGTTGCGGCGAGGAGACACACAGGAAGAGGGGTTCAGGGAATCCTGGAGCATAGGAAAACACACAGTTAGATAGGCAGCGGATGACACAGGGGGATTGCTCAAGCTTGTAGCACAAGAGCGGCCGAGAGTGCGCCTACCACGGTAGCTGGCAGAACAATCTGGAGACAAGTGGTTGAAGAGCCGGGGTATAAGTACTGCTGGGCTGATGAGGAGATGGAAGTCAGGTGTGGAGGAAAGGCAGGGCCGGGGGAGGGAGCCACACCCACGCCACACACACACACAGACTGACAACGAGAGACAGACAGGGGAGGTGCAGACACACAAAGGAGGCAGGGACACAGAAAAACACAAGGAAAAGCAGGAGCACGTCTGGACCCGTGACACAATTGGGTTTCAGACCGTATCGTAGTACAGAAATGGCTCTTTTGAAAGTTGTGAATGACCTTCGCATAAGCACAGACTCAAACAACCTGTCTACTCTGTTACTGCCTGACTTCAGCAATGTAGATCACATGTTGGATAGACTCGAAAAATGGGATAGGATTGTCTGGCCTAGTCCTTAACTGGTTCAGATCCTATCTGTTGGACTGACACTATGTTGTCTCTGACAAGGTCACTGTCCCGTATGGGGTTCCGCAGGGTTCAATTCTTGGTCCTCTCCTTTACATGCTCCCACTTGGATGTATCATAATAACAATGTACAGTACCCCTATTACGCAGACGATATACAGCTTTATGTGTATTGAGGATATACATGATTGGATGTGTCACAACTTTCTGCAGCTTAACAAAGACCAATCTTAGTCTTTGATCATCTTCGGTAGTAAGTCCAAAAGACAAATAATCATAGACCACCTTGAGGCATTGTCCCTTGTTACCTGTAGATTAGACCAGGGGTTCTCAACCTTTCGCACCTCATGGACCACCTTTCTCCCACTGAAATGAGTCAACGCCCACAAGGCAATTTCTTTCTAAATATATATATATATGTATATTTTTTTCTTATTCCAAGTGCTTTCCTCAATATTTGAACATGCTGTCAAGGCAGTCATTGCATTCCTCCATGTATATAGGCCTAATAAAATAAAATAATATAATTAGAAATAAGGCTGTGCTCAAAATGATATTATAATAAGAATATTCCTTCAACAAAAATAAAAAGGACAAGTATTTCAGGTCAGCAGTCTGGTGCAAATCAGGTGCACTTCGGTTATGCTGTGGCTCCAGTTGCAAGAGGTGAGTGTCTCAGTCTCCAAATCTGTGGTGAACATGAGCATATAACAAATGCCATTATATTTCCACATTACAGTGCTGTTGTAAATCATTCTTTCAATGCTTTTACCTAAATTTAGACTTGTGTACAACTCATTGCCATTTTGGACATATTACAGAAATGCAGCCAGCAAGACACCACTGAAGGAGAGAGAGCCTCGCGCTGTTTGTGACAGCATGTTTCACATACATTAACCGGGAAATGTATACATTTACCACTTTACCACATTTACCGTAACATATATATATAATTGAAAATTCTATGAACAATCTGTTTTTTTCATGCTTGTGGACCAATGCGGACCACCGGAAATTTTTTGATCTTGGCTTGCGGCCCAAAAGCAGGCACTCGAGGCCCGCTGTGGGCCGTGGCCCACTGGTTGAGAATCCCCGGATTAGACTATGCCATCCCACTGGTCTCTGTGGGATGGCTCCAACTGAGTTCTGACTGGGACTAAGAAAACTGTCCACATCTCCCCCAGTATTAAATCCCTCCACTGGCTCTGTGTGTCTGCTAGGATTGATTTTTATGATACTTCTTATTGTTTTTAAAGCATTGAATGGCCCGGCTCCTCAATATATTTTAGACATGCTTGTGGGTTATGAGCCGACTAGGCCTCTAAGGTCATCTGTCTCAAATCTCCTTGTTATTCCCAGGGTGAGGTGAAGTAGCTTTTAGTCGCTTAGTGCGCCCAGTCGCTGGAACACTCTCCTGTACTCTGTGAAATATGCCCCAACTCTTGCCTGTTTTAAGAGTAGGCTAAAAACTAGTGTATAAGTATGTATGTAAAATGAGCGCTTATACTTATTGTTCTTTACCTGTTTTACTTATATTTCTTTTTTTTATGTGTGAAGCACTGACGCATCGAACTTCCCTGTGTATGAAATGTGCTATATAAATAAAGTATGACCTGACTTGATTCGACAGAGAACAAGGTGTCATTCTCAGCCCCTCTGTGTGTTTTCAGTATTCTCTGTTGTTAAATGCTGGACCATACCTGACGCTGCCCAGCTCCCTGGGCCCCCCCTCCAAGGATGAATGTGCATCAGGCATCGAGAATGGAACCTCTGTGATTTTTGAGCTGGGACTCTTTCATGGAACGCAACGCAAACACAATGCAACGGCAATGCAATACCAGCACAACACCAACACAATGCAGCACCAAAGGCAATGCAACACCAATGCCAATCTAACTCCATGGATTTCAAAGGAAGCATTCCCTCCATGGCTGATGGCTGTAGAGTTTGGAGGTTAAGCTGCAGTCTCAATCTATTTGCCTGCTGCTCTGGGCATCACTGTCTGGGATGAATTAAAAGCTCTTCTTCTATCAGCCAGCCAGGCAGACTACTTCATCACATTAGATTTAACCTGTGTGTTTGTGTGTGTGTGTGTGTGGAGCAGTTGATCACATTAGATGTAACCTGCCCAGGCTGCCAGGCTCTGCCTTCATTGATCACAGTCAGACATTGTCTACACTCATTTAGCTTCCAGATAGCTAGCTAACTAACATCTTGCACCGGCCAGAACAACATGCAAGTAGACAGAGCGAGAAGGAAAAAGAAGGAAGGAAGGACCAACACTGCAGTGTGTGTCTGAAAGAGATTTTCCCCTCTATGTCCAACAAGCTTAAACAATGTGAATCAGATACAGGGGGAGATGGATAGTGTGTCAACATGCAAGTTACTTCACATATTTCACCTGAGCACTTAGCAGAGGAGACGCCATATTGAGCTCTCTCTCTGGCTGGATCCCAATGCTCCAAAAATGGCTTCTCCTCCTTTCCTCCACTACCTCCTCCTTTCCTCCACGGATGCTGGTGGCGCCATGTTACTTGCTGTCGCTCCTAAAGTCTGCGGAGGATCCACAAGTGTACCCTTACGCCCAGAATATAACATCATTGACAAAACTTTAAACAACAATATGGCAGGGGAAGTACCAGCTCATAAAGGTGAGTGTAACAGTTACCATGCCTCATCACTTTATATAGCCTGCCGTATTAGGCTATAAGCGAATTCACCTGGTTGGCAGGATGGCAGGCAGGTAATTGCAATATCTCACAAAAGCAATGAGTTGAATTTGTTGGAATAGGGCCACGAATCAAATTCATTTAAATCACATTAATTTTAATCCAAAATCATCAGTATCGGCCTTTAAAAACCCATATCGGTTGAACCCTACTCAAGAGGGAAATCTGAGAGAAATCCAAGTATGAATGGGGTTTTAGTGTCCCGTGTTCTAAATGCTGTTTCAGAGGCTCTTTCCACCCTGAGAAGAATACAGTTCTGGGAAAATACACTGAATACTTAAAATGTTTTGGATATTTTTGGCATGAAAATGGTCACATTTAAAGACGTTGAATATCAGCTACCAGCAGATTCAAAAATAAAAAAATCTGTAAATTGGTATCGGCCAAAATGGCATGCTTTAGCGTTCCACCTCCACACCATCAGCCACTAGACTGGCCTGCACGTTCTCTGATCTTTATTTGCCTACATCTCTCATCTTCTCATCCATCTTTCTATCCACATGTTTATCTCTCCCTCTTTTGTATCTGTTGCTGTCTCCCTCTTTCATCTCTCTCTCTTTTGATTCCTGTACTCTCTCTTTACCCAAATCCTCCCCCCTTCTGTTTGCTCTACTGCACTTTTTCCCCGTCTGCCTTCCCTTTGGTGCCTCACTTTCTTGCTATCTCTCCACCTCTGCCTTTTAACTTCCTCCCTTTCTTCCTCCCTCTCTTCCCCCCCATCCTTCTCTCCTTGTCACAGACTGCTTTATCGAGAGGGCGGGGGCAGCCTGAAGTACTGCAGCCATTCACACCGCACAGATCTGTCACCTCCAGCCCCTTAATCCACTCAAGCCGAATCACAGTGTACCTCGCGTGAGAAGGCAACACACACACACACACACACACACACACACACTCTGACGCACACATGCATGCATGCATACACATAAGTGCTGCACAGAGCAAATGCAATCACCTGGGCTTTGCCTTTATCAGGCTCAGCCCTGCACGGCTCTGCTTGGCCAGGTTCTGAGTAATGGAACAAGGTATTAGATCTCGTTAGCAGGGCTAGACTAGTTTCCCAGATAGCAACAGTCCAGATAACATTACAGAATGAAAACTGTGCCTGTCTAGGAGAGAAAACGGCCAACTTGGGATCCGTTTTAATTCCTCTGGTCTGTCTCAGGTTTTTTTCAAGAGCAATATCAATGTTTATTCTTGTTTTTTCGCCTTGCTCTATCAAAGGACATTTGGGAGACATACTGGGGTTATAGGGGATATATTTTGCCCTGTCATGTATTGCACACCCAGCCATCCTGGTGAGAGGAGCCCCTTTGAATGGTTTCTCCCATTTTTTGTCCTCCTATTTTTGTTTTTCTCCTTGTCCTTGTCTTCATAGAGGCTGGTGGTGCCGGCCAGGTTAGGCTACCTCCGTCCTCTTCTATCTGTTACTGTTTCTATGTGCTTTTGTTCTCTCTCATTCTCATCATAGCTAGGCCTGTGAAGCCCTTTGAGGCTTGTTTGTGATAAAGAGTCATGGAAATAAACTTGAAACTTGAGGAGCTTTTTTACGGCCCGTAAAAAAAACAACCCCCATTGAGCTGAAGGGGTACCGAGGACAGCAACAAGCCAAATGTGGAATGAATAGACTCGTCTGTTGACCTACTGAGAAGATTGTGGGCTAGATTAAAGTAAGAAATCTTACATAGACTGCCTTTAAACCAGTAGCCAATAAGGTTTCGCGATGATAAACAGTTTGCGAGTGATTGACATCCTTTTTTTTTTCTACAAGCCTCATTTTTATTCTGTGCTGATATTCTGGCCCATGATGATGACTGGCATTTCTGCGCAAACCGGGTTAACTAGGGGCACGTCGACATCCGTTTGTGACTAATTGTGGGAGTGGGCATTCGGCTTTGTGCACAGTTTCACGATGATTGAGATTTAGAAAACAGAACAATGCGTGAACACCACATGGAAATCAACCCAGTTTTATACATCTGGCCCATGGTGTCTGTATATTGCAAGTGATGGACAGACAAATGAATGAGTGATGTAGCGCCACCCTCCAGCCAAAATAGTGTCATTTCAAAAATGTTGGAATTCAGTGATGTCTAACATATCACAGGTGACAGAAGAATATATGAATGACCAATTCATAGTAATGTCGTCTCTCTCTCTCTCTCTCATGCACGTATTGTACGGTGGAACAGAATTTAATCGCTCTGGTAAATCAGTTATTTCAACAGCACCGGCCTTGTCTGAGGAGCTAGTGGAGCCGTTGATTGAGTTAGGGACGCCTGAACACACACACACACACACCAACCGACAAACACCTGTCCAGGTCGTACCATCTCTTTGTGTCTGCCTACTATTTACAGTCAGGTGACGGGGTGGCTGAACACCACGGACGTCACGTTCATTGTTTCACGCTGTCCTTCACATGAAGACCCAGCGACCCGCCTCCCTCACCACCATACTGACAGCACCAGGGTTTGACTGATATATTTGTTTGCCAACATATCACTATTATACCTAAATAAGCAACCTACATCTCAATTCAAACCCTAATTTTTCTGCATCATTGTTCTGAAAATGTGTTGATACCTGTGTGTGTGTGTGTCCCAGCATCTGTAGCTAAAGCCCAGCAGCCTCCTGCATGTCCAGCCAGCTCCATCTACTTCAACACACTGAATGTAAACCCCGTCTGCTGAATAATACTCCACACAGAAACATGAGCTGGAATCACAGAAGAGGAGAGAAGGAGGATTTGGTGTTTCCTCTTCTTTTTACCAGTCAGTGAGAGATGAAAAGCTACGGTTGGATTACAGCAGATACCCATTCATACACAGCCATTAGGGTAGGGTAGTGTTTCATATATCCACATTGATATATGAAACACGTAAAAAAACAACAAAATAATCGCTGGCATGAAAGTAAAGCACATTGCGGGTTACTCGCAACGTGCTGAGCCAAAACATTCATGTTCCTGGAGGTAGAATCTCAGCAAGAGCTTTCTTTTTTTTAGTTTATATTTCATGACACCCCCTAAATGCACCCAAAGATAGGCTGCTGTGTAAATATTTCTATTGGCCATCAGCACTGCGCGTTGAATTAGTATTTGATCAAAGCATAAAATGAATCGGATAGTAAAAGGTGACTGGGAGAATTTCGGGGATTTGCTGGTTTAGAAATTCTAACACTTGAGGACACTCCTTGATGTTGCGGAGGATAATCCTAGCTGAAAATCAGTTTGAGTCTGTATATTGGCATGCTACGGCTAACAGCTGCAGACATTAGACATTACCAAACTACAGTAACTTCTCTAGTCACTCCGGGGACTCAAAGATGTAGGAAGGTATAGGAAGAATTGTCCTGTAGGGCGTCACAAGATGCAGGATGTCTGCAATCCCATGGTCTTCCAAATCGGGAAAAGCTTGGACAAAGAGGGGAGGGTTTGCAAAATCCATCCACGAGATGGATGTGGCCCAGAAAATAATATTCATAGATCAGAACGGCCTGAACCTACCTCTAATTTAAAGAGAGAGGAAGCTCGTGGTTGTGAAAGTGTAGTGTTCCTGCTTGAACCATGGCATCCTCAATCCCAAGTCCCCCGTCTTGTTGTTAGTGACCCCCCTCCCCCAAACACCACTCAGTTCCACTCCAGGCACTGCAGAAATTGCCCATGCACCCCTGGTGGAATTGGGTTTTAGATGGCATGGTACAGGAAGTTGGTGTCATAGCCTCCGAGAGAGCACTTTGGTCAAGAAAGAAAGGTATAACATTGTGTTGAGTTTACTTCCCCTGAGATCCCTCCCTTGTCCCATAAAATCCCCTCTACCATTGTTGTCTTTACTTTGGTTTCTACTTCAATTGCCCCACCCACACACTTATGCTGCTGTGGTGCTTTTAAACTTTGATATTGTTATTAAAGAGACTTTTTTCATCAGCCTCTGTTCCCTTATTACATAGTTATTACATGGTTATTTCATAGTAATGACTAGTGAATATGAGTAAAAAATAAAGCTCATTTTGGTTTAAAATGCCCAGAAAGATTTTGTGGATCCACAAGACACTGACTGGGTTATCAGTGTAGACTGGCACCTTTTAGATGTTGTTTGACAGGCTTCAGAAAACATCTTCTATTGGTTGCTGCATCAACCAATCTGGAGCAACTTAAGGTCTAGAGAGGGAAAAGTATTTGTCCAGTGTGTTACAAAGACATTCTATCTCCAATTTCATCATTTTTTGAGGGGTGCGTGTGGGAGGATTATGGATCGGTCTCTGTCTGTGTGTGATATCTCAGACACCATTGATTGAAAATGCTGCAACACATTGGTGAGCTGCATCATTTCCCAAGTTTCATTAAAATCTAAGTTACACTGATTGGCCCAAGGAGGGTGCTACAATTACAGGCCACTAACCAGTCATGTCTCCCACAGTGCAACTTGAAATGACATGAAATTTGGTTCACATAGCCTTGAAGTTTACACCATTTTGAGCTTCTTCAAAACCAGTCCCGCCCCCCCCATGAGGCTTTTTAATTTATTCACTGATTGACCCAAGGAGCGATACATTATTTGTACTATCAACCAATATAGGAGCAGACATGCCCCAAAGAAAAGACTAGCAGATGATGCAAATGGGCCTACAATATATATTTTCACTGTTCCATGGTAAAATGAAAAATTAAATTCTGACCTTTTTCATGTTTCTGTAACTTGTTACTGATTGGACCAAAGGGTGACCGCATCATTCACTGTTGCTTTGCTATTTACTGTAATTAACAGCTGGCATTTCCCATATGTAGAAAATACTTTATGATCCCGGGACCGGGCTGTTCGGTTGTATCGTCACTTGTTAAAAATACATGAATGTCAATGGGAAAACAAAGCGCATTTTCCTCCAACAGCTGAGAAACTGAAGCGTCTTCACATATAGAAAGGCATGGAAAACTCAATGCACATAAACACACATGATGACAGGTATGCAAGGTGTAATATTCGGCTTTGCAGGGTGCATGCTAGTCTAAGACATCCAGTTAGCTGCAAGACTAAAAATCAAAAATACAGAGAATTGCATGCGGTGCACCATTTTCCTCTCTGCCATGCTCCAGGTTGAGCAACAACCACAGGTCACTACCCATGATTGTCACCTTAGCAACCGACATACGTGACAAACACTATCAGGACATGCACACACACATCCATGCATTGACGGGATGATGGATACACGTTCTCTCATGTATGCACACATGAATGCAATCAGTTCAAGAGGGAGGATTTCCCTCTTGAGTAGGGTTTGACCAATATGGGTTTTGAAGGCCGATACTGATATTGACTGAAGCTGCTGATGGCAGATATTTTGTGCTGATATACAATGCCTTTGAATATGACCATTTTCATTCATTCAATACACTGATAGGTCTTATATTTCATTCTGACCGGCATTTAAAAAGGTCCTCAAATGAGTTACAGGACTACATCGACTTTCAGGGAAATTGGCTCATTGGTCAAATGATCTTTTCCATGTTAAGATAGGAGGACCACCAAAATCATCTCGTGTCTCTGGTAGATATCTCTGTCCTGTGCACATGCTAACATGTTAGCATGCAGTACGGTTAATCAGTGGTTCTCAAGCCCAGAGCCTTGCTGGTTTTCATCCCAGCTATCAAATCAGGGACTGATTTACACCTGACACACCAGGTGAATTCAATTAACTACCTGGTTGGAAGTTGGTGGGCTTTTTTTCTGCCAATCCTCTCATCAAATAAAAGGTGAGTTGACAAAAGCTGGGCTCACACCACAAGTTTTAAAATCCTAACCGATTTTGAAATCTGGGTTGCATCACACACATAAGGAGAATCTTCACCGATGTTCTTCTCTCTAATCTCAAACATGCACTCACTACAAGAGCTGAAAATAATGATGGATCACACACTAAAGGATATCATTAAGATTATCGTGCCAGAGGAAGCGTGGATACGACCTCATGGGGAAGTAGATGTAAACAAAATGTAGACTGACATGGTGAAACCGGTGCAAATTGCTTTACTAATGCTTTGCAGTGAGAAAGAATTACTGTATCCCCTCAAATGCCCCTATATCGCAACACCTACGGTAAAAGACGTTTCATTGATTCCCGCCCACTGTAAGACATTAGGTAAAATAAAGCAGACATAAAACAGGCAGACATAAAACAGGAAGATTATTTACGTTTTAATCCAAGAGGACAAAATCAAATGCATAGTGTACACTGCAACCAATAAAATAGTTTCAATGCTGTGATGTGTGTTACCTTGTTTACAGTTGAGCCGTTAAGCTAGCTGAACTAACCGTAACTATCAATATCAATATGATTCTGCAAACATGTCAAAAGAACCAGTGCATCAGAAAGGAAAATACAGTCAAACAAAACTGAACTTCAACGTTAATAATATTACATTCCTGACGTCCACAGCTCCGTTGGCATTGAACCGAAAGAGGCTAGCGCTGGCTCCGACTGGTGGAGGGTTGTTGTCAGAACGTAGAGACGGGTAAAGCTGTACAGCTAATTCTAGACAGAAAGGAGACCGCTAGATCGTCTGGCCAAAGAGAAAGGTACTTTAATGCAGACTGGTACACAAATAGACAGTGGTTAGTTCTTTGCTGTTGTCAAACAGTTTGTAACTTTCTCCAAATGTGGAGATGACGGCGTCCGCCAGCCTGTGGTGCAAGCAAGTTATAGTTACTCCGCAGAAGTTTAGTGCGAGTCTCCGGTCTATCTACCGCCACACATACACACAGTCACATACACACTCTTTTTGGCCCCCGCACTTCTGAAATGAATCTGGCGCCCGTGCTTGGAAGACACGTTATATAGGCAGTCGTGCCACATATCGACAAGCCTTTCCTCCATCTCAGCTGTCCAAGGCACCCGTACAACAGCTTGTTGTTGTGGTTGTTGTTACTTCATTCACTCTCTCATTGGCTATTGTGGTCCCGCTCTGAAAGTAGTTACGTAATCACCGCGATTTTAAATCCTAAATATCAGACATGTTTGATATTATTGGGTCTGGAGGTTTAAGATCGGATCTGTAAACCCTCACATGACCAGATAATCGGTGCCGAACATCGGTCCCGACCAGGTCCCGTCCAGATTCTCCCCCGATTGTCGGGAAGGGTGAATCGAGATAAATCGGGCCCAATTCTCCTGTAGTTTGAGCCCACCTTAAGAGGTCATTTTCCCAAAATGTTTGTGTTGCCCTTTAAATAGAATTTGATGAAACCTACATAAGATATTAGGGTTGGAGGAATAATGGGTTGTAATCTCTTTAATCTCTTTTCCATTTTCGTGGCAAAAACTCTCAAGCAGCTGAGGTCGCCGGTTCGAACCTCAGCATTACGCTTAGGCAGGGGGAATTGACCATACCAAATTGGGGAGGAAAAAAAACCTCTCAAACAGTGTTCCTCCCCAAATTTGTATTGCTGTCAGCCACTGAAACAGCACTCAGACCATAAAACATTAAAACTCTCCACAATACTACTACTACTACTACTACTAATAAAAAACCTTCCTGTATCCTTGTGTGGAAAATGTTGCATTAGAATCAACTCAGGTTCAGGGTTTGGCATAGACAACCAGTGTAGTATTGATTAACTCTACAATAAATATGTAATCAATAAAGCTGCAGCATATCCATGATGTCGGAGGTGGAGGCCACTGATTGGCCGACATCCAACATTTAATTAAAGGCGAATCCTGGCCCCACGCGTCAGTCCAACTCCATTCTTGAACGACGGCGAATGAATGAACCGTTGCTTAAGCGCATCAGGTAGCCGCTTCGCTTTTACATTTTGAACCGAATTGCATTCAAAGTGAATTGACCCCAGAGCACATAGCCTTAACGCAGAGCCAGAGCCGCCAGCCAATCAGAAGGCAGCGGACTGAGCGAGCTGAGAGTGAATCTCTATGAGCGGCGGCGGCGGTGGCGGCGGGTCTCTCCTGCAGAACCAGACAGAGTGTGAAGCTTCGTCTGCCTCCACATTATACCAGGGAATCAGCCGAGGGTGACATTACTGTCTCTCTCAACGCATTTCGCAGCAGCCGCACACACACACACACACATATTTATGCACGCACATGCACTCATACAAATGCACAAGAGCTAGTACCTGTAGTGAGGTAGACACGTATATACACACAGCGGAATACAGCAATATGCTAAACCGTGTACCAAGCGGGTGAAGAGGCTACAAGGCTGTATTGCATCAATAAATTATGTGGCTGGCTGCTTTAGCCGAGCGGTGTGATGCATGGCTAAAAGATGTTCTGGGAGAATGAGCATGAAACATAAAATATGGGCAACCAGCCAGCAATAGCTATGAATATTTTGGACTGGTATGAATATGAATCCAGCCTGGGTGTGTTACCCTGACCCCAACCCGGGCCAGACACCAAATATACACACACACACACACAGTCAGATCCCCTCTGAGGCCTCCTACTGTATATTCAGTGAACACAGTTTTTTTATGGACTCTCTTTATTGATTTCTGTTTTTGTTTTTTTTACGTTTGCAGAACAATACAGAGAGACAACGTAAACCGCTTCCCTACTATTTTGCCTCGGGAAACTGCGGGGTGCAAAGCGAAAAATGACAAACGCAGGTCCTTTTTTCTTTTCAAACTGCGTGAGAAACTTTCACGACGGCGCTCAGGTGGGAAGTGTATTGTAAAGGTCGTGACAAAGTTGCCAGCAGCCAGTTACCGTAGAAACGGCATACTCAGGTAAGCTTATTGGCATTATGACTCTCAGAGGCGATACTTCTCTCTAATGGACAAGATGTTATATTGCATTGCAGTTAATGACACATACAGGGCTCAAAATAACCGATGACAAAAATAGCATTCTACATTTCTGGAGGATTAATAAGTAGTTATTGCCGGCACGAAACTCAAACTGGAGGTGAGGAATGACACTTAGAAGAACAAAGTTCATGGAGTATATTTTTCTGTAACCAACTAAGCAGCAACAGGCACAGAAGTTTGTTGTTTTTCCGCAGTGTGAGGAAGGTAGATGGCGCTTGGGCATAGGGTGGTGGAATAAAGCTCCAGGAACCGACACTTTACGGGTGAAGCCTTTAATACTAATAATCCAGTGTGGGTGCACAAAATCTACAGTGATAATAATTAATTTAAGGAAAAGAAAACATAAACAGATAAACTTATACAAAACAAAATAAACAGAGTCTCACTCTCACAGCAGCACCTACCTTGGCCCCCTGATGGGTAAAACTAAACCCCTTTTACAGGCTCTCCCCAAACTACGCTGCTTTGGGAGAAACCACTTTCCTAATTTACAGAGGTAAAAACATGCATGTCAGCAACGAAATAAAGATTACATAGGCCTTATACATAAGTACATGGTATAACTCACCGTCACCTAACCCAACAAACGTCTCTCAAAAACAAGATAGGAACATTAATAATTTCAATAAAATCATCCTATTTCGGGACAGAGTGGCCTGAGCGCACTGCATGTATGAAACTGTATGTATGAATGAACAGGTGATAAACGGCCATCTTGTAAAGTGGTGAATAAGTGATTGAAACAAATGTATGTGTTGTGGTTACGTCAATCCGGGTTATGGTGTACACTGTTATGGAATATGGATAAACGTAAGCGTATGTTTAACGAAAGACAAGCTGCGCACGCTCAATTTACACAATGACTAACACACAACACGGATGCAATGTATAGTCTGACGGGATGTCGAACAGAGGGACTCATGCTGCGACATTCTCTTAAACGTCTCTTATATTTTCTCTTAATTTTCTGTTAAGAGAAAAAATAAGAGAAGTCAACTCCAGATGCACCAAACGTTCTTAACCGCCCAAATCCGCTCTTACCCGGGTGTGCTGAATGATGAATCCCACTTGATCATATATTGGAGGCGCGTGGCCAATTGTTTGTTATTAGCATGGGAAACACCCCCTAAACACCATATAAGGACAGGTGTTGTGCCGTGTGCAAATACTCTGATACACGGCAGAGAATTGGAGAGATGCCACCAAAAAAAAGTAGAAGAAGAAGAACTTCAGCAGTAGTGAAATCGATGTACTGTTAAATAAACTTCCACAAAGTAGACATGTGATTTTCCAGAGCGTCAGTACTCGGCGTTACAGGGAAATCAAAAACCCAGCAATGGCAAAACATTAGTGCTGCTGTAAATGCCATGTCAGCAGAGGGACGCACAGTAACTGAAATGAAAAGAAAATAGTTTGATATGAAAATGGAAGCAAAA
>CABFOQ010050661.1:0-11180 GCA_900660455.1 Gephyroberyx darwinii
TTTGTAGCCAACCTGGAAGTTAGCATCGCCCTGGTTCCCTCCACAAAAACCCAATGGGATTTTTCCATTGGATTTTGGATTATTGCAGAAAATAAACTCTGTGGTAACAAAAGTTTATGATACTGACACGTTTTGTTCAGCAAGATAATCTTCACAAATGAACACCACTTTTATGATGTTTGAAGCGTAAATGCAATCTCCAGAAGTAAAAAGCTAACGCTAGGCTATCAACGAACTACACCACGGTCACATGACTTCAACGTCACCACCACTAAAAATACTAGAAACTGATAAATCTACAAGTTGGAAAGTTTGAGTCAGAATAGTTTGGAAGAGTAGAAACACAACTAGAGGCTGTAAAGGCGACTAGTGAGGAGATGAGTTACCGTGTTCGGCGTGATGCGTTCAATGTCCCCGACAACCTCTGTAGTCTCAGTTAGCCACTTGTTAGCAACCGCCTTTTTTAAGACACGGAAAAGCTTCAACATTCACCAGTGGGGTATTTACTGACGTAGTTTATCTGGTAGAACAAAACGTGAAAACCTCTTAAGCTTGTGTTAACCACAGACCTTATTTCAGACATCTAACCAAAAACCCATTCAGAAAACCCATTGACTTCGAGACGAGGGAACCGGGAGTGCTAAAATGCTAACTTCCTGTTTTAGGACTCATTCCTGCACCACTCTATTATCAAATGATGTTACAGAAGCTGTGGTATGGCGCCCCTTAACATGAATGACATGAATGAGCGACTCCAGTCCAGTCCCGTCACTTCCTCTCCAGGTTGATGCGCTGGAACAAAGAGCCTGTGAAGCCCGGCGTTCGTCGTCTGCTTACCTGAGCTGCAGCCCAAATGCAGTCCACATGCTGGGTGCTGAGCCGGCCCTCGGCAGCCAGGAAGTTCAGGATCACTTGGCACTGCTTAATGATCTGGAAAACACACAGCAGCCGCCGCCGGTTAGCGGAGGAAGGCTCGAGTCTAGCGTTGCACCGAGTGAAGGTGAAGAACCACTCTGAAAAATGCTATTGCACATTTATTATGGTTAACCTGCAAAGAGTTTAAACACATTTAGACACAAAGTTCACTGCCACGCTGGTTTGTGCGCACCAGCAAAATGAGTCCCACTGGAAACACTTGGTGGTTTTCCTCTTCAAAACAAGTAAACGGTTATTTGATCTACAACAAAGCTTACACATACAACTATTACATTTTAGTCTAGTTCGTCATTTCAGCATCTCCATGTTCATCAGGTCCTTGTTGAACCATCGTGTCTGAAGGCCTGTGGTGGTAACCAGCTGATGAAACTCAAATAGCTTGTGGAAGCGTTTGTCCAGCTAGCAGAAGATTCATCCAAGGTTCCCTGGTTTCCTGACGAGGGGAGTCGTGTCATTTTACAACGTTAGGTTGATTTAGGTTTTGCCTGTTTGTTGTAAGTGGGTTTAATTCTTTGTTGAGGGTGTAGCGTTGAGAGTAGTAGGCCTTGCTAAGCTGAGGCCTGTTCAACATCCCCAGGATCTCTCTTCGTTAGCTGGCTTCACTAAGCCTAACAACCGCCATCACGGATAAGCGGTGTCACGACGGCGGTCATCAACCCAGGTTTTCCCAATCTGGCTATGAGCGCGTTCACGTAAAAGGGGCGGGGTTTGCACCATATGACCAATCGCAAACAAGGACAAGTCTACCAGAGGAAGAGCAAACTATCATTTTAGATAAATATGAAGAATTAAAAAGTATTATCCAGGATAAAAGCAACAGTCACTGCTGCCAAAGCTCTGTCTAAGTTAATAGGCTTATCAATATCATCAATACCATCAATACCACTGTCCCATCATTAGATCAGTAGATCTGACTATACTGTACTCCATTACATGAATGTGTTTCTTAGATGTTTTCTGGCTGTAAGACAGTTTGAGCTTCTTCTTTCAGCTACAGCCCCAGCAGTGTTAAATAAAGAACAGATATAAAAACATGATTCAACCCGGTGAGTCGGGTCAAAGTTCAACAAGGTCAAGGCTTTAGTGTTTCAATCAAGAAGCTGACAGAGAGAATCATATTTTTTCTTTCATATAGATATTGGTCAGGAAAGCCAAAGGGTTTCTCCTGCCTTGGTCACCTCGGTCCACGGGATCTTCTAGGAATGGTGACGCCGTTTTCCAAGAGAATTGATTGGTCAGTGGGCGGTGCTTTCATACGTGTTGATCAGTTATCTGTGTGTGCAGCATAAGTTACCATGGCGACGTACCCCGGTAAAAAGTGAACCACCGTCGTGACGCTGAAAACCCAGGGTGAAACCTGACGTTCCCTCTAACCCCAAACCCTGCTTCGTAGTGCAGGCCTCGGGTCTCACTCGTTTTTGCCATGACATCATTTTTGGATCTGAACATCACTGTGACCCCGGGGCTGGCGACGGTATCAAGGTCACTGCATTGACACCACCAGATCGAAACACTCACCTCAATGTGCAGATTTGGTCCAAAGATGTGCTCCACCACGTTGTTGTGGATCAGCCAGTCAGCCAGTTCCTTTGCTATGGACCTGCAAGGACGAGGTAGAAGGAAGTACCACCATGAATGGTCCATGGTACAGAACAACCTCCACATAGAGACACCATACATACTATCACTGTACATAGACATGAAACCCTCTGTAGATGGGTGGAGTAGCGTGGTGCAGATGGATATTTCAGACATGAGATCTTCACTTTTTGAAACAACATCATTATTGATCCTCCTGAAGTTATCAGTCAACCCTAGAAAACACTTCAGAGGATGAGCGTATCTTCATAAAATATTGGGTAAAGCATTTCAGGTCCAATTTATTTCCAAAATGGATCCATCAGCACCTTGAGGAGCAACCTATTGTTTTTAATAGAGCTCAAGGCTTTCTAATTGTTCATGTGTTCACTGAAGACTTAACCTCTTCGTTTATGTCAGGAGCGAACCTTAGACGGACTTACGTTTCTGTGTCGGACACCAGGGACTCGTTGTTGCAGACATCGTTGAAGGTGTGGAGCTGGTTCTGAGGAAACAGACAGAGTGGGTCAAAGTCTCCATACCCTTTAATATCACTGCTTCAAGGCATTGGCGCCAAACCAAAACTGAAAGAATTTAAAGCTTTAAAGCAGATTGGTGATGTTCTGAGGAAAACAGGCACCGGGCCTCATAATATCGCTGTGGAGGATCTAACCATCTGCGTTGTTTCACATCAGGTCAAATAAAAATGAACAAAAGTTTTTGTCCTTTTAAATTCCTGATTTGAAAAGTGGTGGTCAAATCTTTCTATCTTGGATTTTTGGGGGATTTTTCTGGTGCAGGTCATCCCGGGTCATCCTGATATGGATTTGCCAATACATCAGACCAATGTTGTCAGATAGCCAGTCGCCCCCTGCTGACACAGAGGGTCCTCCCTGACCACAGATACATGAAAACATGTGGCTATCACCACAAAACATCACGCGGGAGCAGCAGCTTCCCTCCAGACACGTCAGTACCGGCCTTCTAGACCGGTACCAGACCGTTGGTTTGGCGCTGACTCACGGTGATCTGGCTGAGCCCGGCCAGCCTCATGGTGAGCGTGGGCGACATGAAGTACTTGAAGGCCAGGTCCAGGCTCTCCTTGTCGAAGCACAGGGCGCTGTCCAGAGGCTCCTTCACCGTGCTCCACATCAGGTCGGCCATGTTGCGCGCCGCGCTCTGCCGCAGCTCCTGGTCCGACAGCTTGCACAGATACCTGCAGACAGACCCGGACTTAAAATCTGGATGTTTGAGGATTACATCTCCATCATTTCTGTCTGTTTTAGTTGGTGTTTAATGATAGACCACATCACGGTTCAACACAAACACCACAACCAGAGAGTCTGCAACATCACGTCGTCTCAAAAGCATCAAGACTGAACAAAGTTGTTTTCCAGACGTGTCCAAGGCTCCTCAAGACCTGCTGCTTATCAGATGCTTTTTTACCACAGTACTCTTCCAGACCTGTGTTGGTTTACGGTGGGATATTGGACTCATGCAGCCTTCAGCCTGACATGGTTGAGTTTTGGTTTCAGGGTTATTTCTTTAAGAAGGCCTGAGCTGGACTGAATCCCAAAACACTCTCATGTCCTTTTGAGAAGAAATACTACCTCAAGACTGAATACTGTAAATACCTGGATGACTCCATTGGTGCCACTATGCAGGCAAACGTCTGTTTGCATTCTGGGTTTTTGTCATGGAAGAAACCACGTTGTCAGAGTAGGTGTCACTTGAGCTGAGCTGTGTGGCGACCCTGAGATTGTTCATATTTATATGTAGCCCTGCTGTAATCAATAATCAATACCTCCTACTGAACGTGTTCTTGTGTTGAATGTGTCAGTTGTGCATGGTTATATAACCTCTTTATCCTTGTTTTCTGGGCTATCGTTCTGTTCATACTCTATTTTTTCCTGCTGCTGCAACCCGAGTTCCTCCAGGTTTCATCTGTGTGTCGAGCTTCACGACATTTGAAACCCGTTGGAAACGTTTTCTTCACATATGTGCTTCTTGTTTGACGACAGTAAAACAGTGTCTTCATATGAAGCATGTGAGAGACAGATTAGATGACTAGGTCGCAGGAGACACCAGACTCGACTCAAACGGAGATTTCTATTGTTGTTGTAACAGTGAGAACAGGATCGAGGCGGCGAGGAAACAGAGCATCAGCCTGCCTGCGTCACATGACCAGGTCTGCCAGCGCTCTGCCTCCTCCAGGGTCATGTGAGGAGAGGCTGACTGGAGCCCTAGCGACTGTTGCCATGGTGAGGAAAGCTCTTCCTAGCAACAAACATGTGGCACTTTGGCATTTGGGTGAGCAAGCGAGCGGGCGAGCAAGGTGCACTGACAGAGAGAGAGAGCTCTCAGACAAATCGACCAAGTCTGGTTCCCTCGCCTGCCAACAACATCAAATCCATCTGATCAGATCAGGAGGCTGAGGGCTTCTGCAGCCGGCCACAATATGCAAACACCGCACAATATGGACATGCATCGTTTCCCTCAGCATTTACAGGTGCAAAAACTACGATTTTAATGTTCAATGATATAAAATGAAATATAAAATAATGTAAGAGCAGCGGGTTGATGGGGTTGTTGCTCAGCACCAAGGATTCAACTGCTGCTGAGGCTTCTGGCTTTCAAACTCCACCCCACCCATCCTCTGGATCACATGACATTTCTGCCAGCCAGACTTGGACAGAAGAGCGTTTCGGCTATTCGTTCAAATACACGATGAATTTCAGACAGGAAAGAGGAGCTCCGCAGCTGCAGACCTCCTGCTGAGCTCCACCGTCACCTACCTAATGCCTGAACAAAACAACGGCTACCAGAGAGGTTGAGATGCAGACTCTTCTGTCTGCAGGTCATGGAGGCTGCTGACCTCCCCAGATCCACCAGTGACCTTCACCATCTCATTTACCACATTTACCAGCAACATCTGAGATTTACCAGCATTTGTCTGGTTTTCATGCCCTGCGGGGACACAGGAGGAAACCGCTGGCGTTAACTTACCGTATGACATAGGTGCGGAACGGTATTATGTGCTGCATGACCGCCGGTATGTGCAGCCATATCCGGATCTGTGGGCAGAACCAAAGAAATACACGATATTAAACAAATACGAAAAGCAGCAGAGAATCTGAACAGTGATCTTATTTATATCTAATTTATTAGGTCAACGACGTCGACCCGTCACACAGATCAGGTCAAACATGCAGCTCTGTTTATCGGCGACTGAGACGTCAAAGCTTTAACTGATTGCATTTCTTTATTGAGAGCAGGGAACTTTTTTTGTCAACAGCCCACAGTGGCTGATAATCCCACAATGCACCAGCAATATTCACCATTTTACCAGACACCTAGATTTTCAGAATGGAAAAGCACGTTCAAATGACGGCTGGTTTCCTGCCAACGTGGCTGGCAGGGGAGGGAAGCTTTCTGGCACAACGTCACCGTTAACCAGGCGCATCGGACAGGAAACAGGAAATTCCACTAATTCTTCAGCACCAAAAACGAAGATTTGTTAGTAGAACCAAACCAAATGTTATGCCAGAAACACATCCGTTGTCTTTGCTCTCAGTTTTGTACATTAAATGGGTTTAGAGGCCAACCTTTATTGAACGTTCAACTAAATGATGACAGAAGAACCACAGATACTAACGTGGGAGGAACTTTGAAACAAGTCCAAAGAGTTTTGTTTCTTCCGGTTAAGAAATGTCTCTATGATCAAGTTGTTTCTCTCCTCTTCGGACTCATTCATGTTTTTATGTCATCTTGTATCTCCTGTAACTCCCTGTGTTCTTGTCTCTATCTGCAGCTAGAGTAAAACTAAAAGGGGAGATCATATCATCTCATTCTAGACAACGTACATTGGCTTCAAGATGTTTAAAGGTTTAGCCCAATCTTATATAATGGAGCTTTTATGTACAAAAGCATCGCCTTAGATCTACAGACAAACATCTGACTGTTCCCAAGACAAAAGGAAAAAGGTGAGCAAGCATTTGCAATCAGGGCCGCTAAGCTTTTAACTGCTAACATGATTTTTTATTTAGTACGTTTTGTCACTTTTTTTGTTGATTTTATTATTTGCGTTTCTTCTAGTTCTTTTTTTATTGCATGTAAAGAACTTTGTTTTGAAAAGTGCTTTACAAATAAAGTTCATTATTCTTAATGTTTCTCATATAAACCCCGTCGTTTCCTGTAGCCGTGGATGTCGCTAACAAAAAGACTTCAGCTCCGTTACCGCTGGCAGAACAGCGCCCTCTTCCTGTTTTGTGCCGTAAAGCAATCCAGCAGATTGATGTTAAACTATTACATGCAGCACCTTTAAATAAGGAATGATTTTCACGTGAGCACACTGCTGAACGAACACGATGGCCGTTTCCCAAACTGCTTTTCAAATGATCAGCGTCAGGGTTTGGCTGGTGAGACTCACGTTGGAGACGATGGTGATGAAGGCGTGGGCGATGGGGAAGGGGAGGCTCTCCGGGGTGCCCGACTCAAAGCACTCCTTCATCAGGGAAAGGCCATGCTTCCCGCAGAACAGGCAGACGTAGCGCAGCAGATGTAGCGGCACTTCCACATCCTGGACAACCAGACGAGACAAGGGTCAGCTTTATTCTGTCTCGGGCACCAAGGACGTTAGAGAGTCCATGAAAACAACAGTTTAAGAAACAAATAACACTGAGACCCTGAGGAGGAAAGATTATTAGTTACAGTGAATCAAGATGATTTGGAGTATTCTGCAGTATCTTGGATTCAGGCGAGCAGACAGAAACTCACCACCCAAGCAACAAATCAGACAGTTGTACCGACAACTCCAACACCAGACAGCTGAGTGAAGACATCGGGAAACTAGCAACACACTCGACTCCTTATAACGGACTACCTTTGTTTTATTGTGCCATGTCTACTCATGTGCCCGCTGTCTTGACTGGTATGTTCCAGACCGATGCATCTGTGTCTGTCGCCTTGTAACGAGGAAACAGACGTCAACCCAAACGTTACACGGCGTTCATCGGGTTTATTGAGAGTCATCGGCCATGTGAGTTAACAGGTTGGGCAAGATTACAGTGTTATTAAATGTTATTATAGCGTTTTGTTATACGGTTTATTGTGTCACGAGTTTATTGCTGATGTGACAAATTCAATTCTCTGTGGGATAAATTGAATCGATGGTTCTCCGTCTACCCAGCCAGTCTTCGCTCCTTCCTCTGTGCTTAATGAAAACTTTATTATGGTGGAAAGGTACGAGCCAGCCAACCGGCAGATTATCCGGGGACACGTTACTGTTCTCCGGGGGACACTGACTTCATCTGCAAGGAAACCAGACTGAATTTAATGAAAGCAAGAGCTTGGCGTGCAGCGAAGGAAAAAACGCCTCGGCCTCCTGCGCCGCGGTCGCCCGTCGCAGCTCGACTCCACGCTCACCCGCAGACATGCAACGCGAGCAGCAGGCTCACTCACACAAACACACGCTTTTCAATTTCTACACTTTGCATTGGCTTGGTTTAAAAATAAAAATCTGTGATTCCAGGAGTTATTTGGTGATGAAGCGTTGTAATTTACTTTCCCTCAACCTTCCTCGTCCACTTCTACCTCAGTTAGTTATGGACGGAGACCGGCATCGGCTTCAGACCGACTTCCTTTGTTCTCATCGCCAAGTTAACATCTGATGGTCACTTCAAAATGAATTGTTTCAAGCTGGACTGTTTGAGCATTAGCATTGAGTTTGGCTGCATTGCATTCTGGTCTATCTCCTGGTGGAGAAATTGGTCTCTCTCCTCTCCTCGATGGATTTCTCCTGTATGATTGTTGGTCGTCGGTCTAGAAAGAAGCTCTTGCTCTTTGATTCTGATTGGCTGACACCAAAACCTGACGGTTACCGTTGATGTTTTAGATCAGGAAACATTTTCTGATATCAGACTGGAAACATCTCAGCGTGACGTCACGTTGTCTAGGATTGGAGGAGACAACTAGATGGATCCAATGCAAGGTACATTTTCCTTTTACACGTTTCCTTTGTTTCTGACCCCGGATCCTAAAGCAGAAAGCCTCCTCTCCAAAGGGAGGATTAACAAGAATTCCTGCACTTTTGGATGGTTTTCCACTCATCTCTCCATCTTTGTGAGAACATTTGGACCTCTTGTACATGGCAGCAGAACAGAAAGACAACTGAGCCGGGCTTACAGTACAAACCAAACTCAAGCGGAGCTGCACCGAGCTTATCGCTGCAACTTGAAACCTGGCCTCAGCTGACGTTTATATTTGTATCTGGGCCCTGGGGCATCAGCTTTCAGAGAATACCATGACAGATCTAGGGTAACTGGTCAGGTCACATGACAACATAAACAAAACCGATTCATCAGTTCATGTGCACTGTATTTGAGCCGATCAGCTGACGCTCTTACCCAGAGCCTCGTACAATTACTTCAACAGAATAAACTTTTCTAGCAATCTCTAAATCTCCACCGTGAAGGAAGGGTATAAATCCCTTCTGAATGGAGCACAGCTGTTGGGCAGGATACTTGTTCGTGCAGCTTCCCAATAAAACACAAATAGCTTCATGATGGCATCAATCACAGAGATGACTACAATGAACGAGCTGTTAAGACACATGGCTGTTGCAGGAATCTAACCTGTGACATTTTGGTCAGGGGACGGGTGGTTTAGTGCCCAGACTCTTCAAGCTGAACGGGCTAGACTCTTCAGGACGGTATACTCTTCCTCAACAAGACTTGACATCTTGACCGGATTCAAAGACTTTGACTGAGGCTTAGTCCGCTCGACCATCAAAGATTATTCTCTACAACAAACATCACAATCCAGTAACGCTGGGTCAAAGATGAAGAAAATATCATGACTTTATACCATGACTTCACATTTGTCCAATTACCAAACTTTTCAAAACCCAGAAATGATCGAACTCCTTTGCTGTACTTTTCTAGACTTTATGGATCGATGTAGACGGCCGGTCTGACTGAAGCCGAGCATGCTCAGTCGAGCTCCACTGGATAAACAAACTGAAAATGTTAGGCGGCTTCGTCGGGGAAGCCGGGGCTGAAGAGCCAAAGGGACTGATTGCATCCGGTGTTGTTGAGACCATGATGAAATAAACAGAGAAGAAGACGGACTACTTACGTTCATGTCGCAGAAGGAGCCGAGGATATTGCTTTCATGAGCAGAAATGTCCTGCAGAAAAGAGAAAGACAGGAAGGAATGTGAGCCGAGTTCGAGAGGTGGAAAAACTAATAGTTATATATAGTCATTACATGGCTTGGTTGAAAACTCCACTGTGATTGGCCAACCAACACATCCTGAGGTCTGATGCTGTTAACATGTCACCATTTTGTTGATTTCTAATCCAAAATCTTAAATCAATATTTCATGTCAGATGATCTTTGGTGGGTAGCCTGATAACGTTCAGGTAGTCTTCATCAAGACCCTTCAGGGTAACCAGGCAGGACGTTTCTTCTTCACTTGAGCATTTCAACGCTTGACGGTGTTATATTTATATATATTATCAAGTAGCGCTGCACCGATACGAGTACTGAATACTTCGATCAGAGTACTGATACCAAGTACTTCTCTATTTCCAATCATTCATCGGCTGCAGACTATTGTACTATTATGATACTGCATTTATTGTTGTTAGTGTTTTCAAATGATGCACTGATCATTTTATCATGATCCTCAAATAAAAAAATAAAATAGATAAAATAAAATAAACAGGCTACAAACCACCTTGCTAGAGGATGCAGCTTCTCCGTTTTTGTGTTAACCTCACATTTTTTCCTCCCGCCAGAAAGTTTTTTGTTGCTCAAGGTGATGAGATTAATAGCCAGATTACCAACCAACAGCATGACTTTATCAATCACATTAAGATCTAACTAGCTTCTGCCTCCATGACATGATGAGCAGAGTAGAACATCTCCAGCCAGCAACACAGTACATTCTGGCTGTAGCTGACATGATGATCTGCTGCTCTGGCGGCTCGGCGGTCCTCCTTCGCAGGTCCTATTCCCTTCTAAATGCCCGGTAGGTCGGTTCGTCTTCAACCGTCCGGTTCGGCTGGTGGATAAAATAAGTTACCGTCCGACCCTGGAGGAGTATACCCGTCATAGTGAGGGACAGCTTACCTTCAGACCATCGTAACGGCGGTACGTTTGGGCTTGTCTCGTCTAGCAAGTAACCAACCGTCATTTGGAGGTTCAAAACCAATCTGGCTGGTAAAATACTGGAAAAGGTTGGTATCCTACCTACCTACCTACCTACCTACCTACCTACCTACCTACCTACCTACCTTCCTTTTGGAAAAGTCTGGTTCTCGTCAGTTTTGTCTACCGGCCACAGCAGCTAGCAAAATTCCCAAAGTCAACCAGAAACTTAGCGGCCAACAGGTGATGGTCCAGTACTCAGTATGGGTGAATAAATGATACTGGTGCCTTCATGGTGGCCCGGTGGTCTACGGTCCGAGCGGTCCTTACCTCTATGGTGGGGTGAGTGTTATGTTTGTAGGCTGTGTAGAGGGGGAACTGGATCTGGAAGATCTTAGCAGCACACAGCAGCAACTTCTCCCTCTCCTCTGTAGTCCAGGAGCTGAAGGGGTCCTGGGTGTCCAGGCTAGTACTGCTGCTAGCTCCAGCATCGCCGCCCCCAGACCCGCTGCCACT